>BMAW01132833.1:447528-477135 GCA_019974015.1 Nephila pilipes | reverse complement strand
CTTAATAAAATTCCTGGGATGACATATTTCCAGACAAAAATTTTTAAATTATCAAAATTAACATCTTGTATATTGGCCACAAGTCTAAAATTACATAATATATGATTATTAATTATGTTTCTAAATATAATAGGGCTTGATGAACTCCCCCAGAATCTTATGTCTTATCGTATGTATTACTTAAAAATTTCATTATGTTCTATTTTCAAAAAAATATCTAAATATTCTCATTCATTTATATTAACATTAGTTTGCAATTAATTTAGATACTCCGAATAAAAAATAAAAATTAAAGTTTAACATCTTTATTATTAATATCTTGAAGTAATATTACAGCAAGAATATATCCAAACATCTTAAAACTGTTGTAATCAATAAAATTATCTTTGTAAAAATATAAGTATATATTGCTAAACAATTATATGCAGGTACATTTTGTCTATACCTTAAATCTGTTGATATAGTTTATTGTTAAAAACTACATAAATGTCTTTTAACACTAGCTTAGCTACATAATCGATTTTTTTTTCATATACACGTACCTTATTAATATTAAATTTCTTATAAATCCCTTTCAGAACTTTAATAAGAATATATATATCTATAGAATTAAAAAAAATCAAAATTATACCTTTCAATAGCATAATTCTGATTAATGTTAATATAATAGACTATATCAGCACTACTTTTAATACTACTAGCTGTACTACTCTAATTATCTATTATATTTTGTAATTTTTTACCAGAAAGGAAAACTAATGTAAGTATTCGAATCACTAGTTTCTGATTTAAATTTAATAAGAGTTTAATGAAACTTTGTTAAAAACTATGAGGCAAAATTCAACATTGTTAATCTTAACACCAGTTTCTTATAAAATACAATAACTTCATAAGAATTTCTTTTAACTATTGCTCACTACACTAAAGGAATTATTATTCTCAAGATGATTATTAGTTAACTTAATGTAGAATTTATTGCATATAATTGCATAGTTATTAGGTACTTTATCTACGTAACAAGTATCAAATCTGTCCAGGAAAGGAAAATAACAACAGCCTTTTTTTTAAATCTTTCAAATAAATATCCATATATTTATGTTAATATATATATATATATATGTGTGTGTGTGTGTGTGTGTGTGTGAATATATATATATATATATATATATATATATATATATCATTCGTTCTAAATCGTTCTTTCTAATTCTGTCAAAGTTTATATACATTGTAATACATTTCATAATTTTATCTTCTTAGAAATTTTTTAAATTTAGAAGGTGCTAATAATTAACTCATTCGTAAAATTGACTATAACGGGTTTTTTTAATGTTTATTATTTTTATTTAGAATTTTATATCTTTTCTTAAATAAGAAATATTTAAATAAGTCCCTTGTTATTCTTTATTTTGTTACTATTTCGTAGCTATAAGCTCATAAAAACTCCAGAGTTTTTGTTTAACACACTTTTCTATACTGTAATCCTCTTAACTAAATTTAGTTTTTTGCAATCTTCTTTACTAAACAATTAATTAATATTAATTGTTTTAGTTTGATTTAAACATATTTATAAGTAATAAGTGAAGGAAAATTTTTTGAGTAAACCATTATTTTCTCTTATTTATGAAAATTTAACACATTCTTTTTGGAAAAAGCCAATGTAGTTTTATTTTTTTTCTGTTGCAAATTATCAACATTAATTTTTAGTAAATAAGCTAATTTTAATTTTTTTTATATAAAATGAATCTGTTATTAATATTTTAGATGAAATATTTTTGAAATTAAATGCTGCATTTAGTTTATTATTATTTTGCTTTAATTAAATTACGATCCTGACATTCATTAAAATCGTGAAATTTATACTACTTTTTTTTAGAAGTCTCCTTGACTTTTTTGTCAATTTTATCTCTTTTTCCAAGATTCTTAATAGTTATAACCTTAAGAATAGACATTTATTTCAGTTTCTTCTTTTAATCGTAGAAATTATATTGTCTAAGAATAGTGTGCAAAAAATTTAGTTAGGCGGCTTAATATCTGAGAAAAAGAGTATCTTTTTCATAAAATCCCTTGAAAAACTGTATTTGTATGAATATCAATAAACTTTATAAATAAATGCGTGGGAGAAAATTAATTTAAGTTATCTAACCTAAATATTATTTATTTGGTTTCATTAAAAAAATTTACATTACCTATATCGCATAATTCATAAAAATACAATTATTTTTGGATCTTGGGTGCTAAGTAATGGATTTTCAATGAAAATGTTATAATTTATTCATAAAAATTTTATCAGCTTATTAAGTCCAAAATCGCTTATCTATATTACATCAAGATCTTATTTTATAGATAAATTCAAAGTGTGTTTTTTTTCCTTCCCGTGTCTGTGAAAAATGTTTATATTATACATCAAACAATTTCTAAGAAAGTAAAACTATCATGAAACTAGAATTTAACTCGTAGTGTCAAATTTAAAATTATCTAAGAATCTATGAAATATACAAATCTGTAAAATATACAAATCAATAAAAACAGAAATTACCAGTAATAATCATGAATAAATTTTCCTACACTATTCGTTGTCTTCATACTGCATATTATTTTAAAAATGCTGCCTCAAGAGATTCAAATTCATTTTTTAAGAATATGTTAATATTTTTACCTTTGAAATGGGAAGAGTTCGAGAGATTTTATTTAAATATTAGAAGATCTTTTTATTGACAATGGAATTTAAAAATATATAATAGCACTCTTAAATTTTTAACATATGAAAAAGTTTGTATTTTGTGTATAAAATAGATTTATTTTATACCAAGAAACTGTTATAAATATAAAAAAGGAAAAAACGAGAAGTAATATTGATATATGTGCATGTTTTCGTACTTTTAAATGTCACTTCTCAAATATTTTAAAGTATCTTTCATTGAAAGATTTTTGACTAAGCAATTCAGTCTTGTTTTGAAATACAAACTACTAACTGTATATAAAAATTCAATGACATAAGAACAGATTAAATACAAAGTTTTAAAAGGAGGTATTGGATAGATTGTTGTATTTATCAAATATCATTGCTTCAGAATAATGAAATTCTTCCCCAATATTTCTTTACGCAGCTCTTCCATGACGCTAACTAAACAAACTTCTAAATTTCATTGGAAACTGATAATAAATGTAAGTTCAGCTTCCGGTTAAATACAAATATTATGAAAAATACAAAGATAGGGATTCAAAGAGAAGCTTTCCGTTATTCACTTTGTTCAACCTGAAACTTTTGCTTCATTCATCATGCTTTAGATATCCAAGGTCATTATTACGTTATGTCGTTGTGTTGTTGCTTTTTCAAGTTATTTTTAATCTTATTTTTTAATATCAGGATTTGAAGTCTAAATTTTCTGTTAAATTATTAAATCTCAAAAAAAAAAAAGTTTTCATTTGTGCCCAAGATTATCAGGCAAAATGGCTTCTGTTAACTTAATGGAAAATTGCTCTGTGAGGAAGCTTATAAAAGTGAAATGCATTTTATGTAACAAATCTGATTCAGTGATATAATTTATATCCAAAATATTGCAGAACAATTCGTGAAGAATATATTTTTCCCTTCCTGCTTCAGAACCCATTTTCAATCAAAAATTCTGATTAAGTTCTAAGGATTTCTGTTCACTATTACACAATTCTGATCACTAAAGTGAAAGTGCATAAAAAAAATGATATAAAGGTCTTTATTTAAAATTACAAATAGAAATATCTACTATTATTGGACAAAATCTTAGAAGAAAATCATGTTAAAGAAGAACATGTTATTAAAATGGTATGAAATGCTTCACACTTTAGAACTGAAAAAATGGAAGGAAACATCTGATTTGAAACAAAAAAAAGTCATATATATCGGTATATATATAACTTACAAAATTAACTAAACTTTGTTAATTAGTTTCACGTTGCATATTTTTTTGCAAGTTTCGTTTCAAGTACAGAAAAAAAGATTAACACACACAAATATTTTTTCTTTCCATCTAATTTGAGTTTTAATATTTTTATAAATGATAAGAAATTTCCAAAATCGAGTTTCTTATTGTATGGTGTATATATTAGCTTATAAATATGTTATTATAGTATACGAGATGTTTCCAAGCATTATGCTATCTGTTGATTGTACAAGAATTCAAATTAGAAAATCAAATTCGTTTTTCTTCTGTCATTAATAGTCCATTTTTATTAAATGAATTTTTTTGTGAATTTAAAGTTAGAACTTCACATTTATAGGCTTTCAAAATAAAGTAGAATAAACAATTGTAATACATTCATAAATACTTGTCAAAAAGTTTAATTTCTGTAGAACAAATTGCATTTCATATTTATTGCAAAGTAATACATTTGGATCCATCATCTTGCATTAACATTCATTTTATTTTTTAAAAAATGCCTTACTATTCTAAAGAATGCATTATCCAAGGCACCATTTTAAATTGTTACAAGTTTTGTATTACTTGAAACATACCACAACATATCAACATCATTAAACAATCATTCTTCGTTGGAGCTATCGGCAATCTCAAAATTTTCCTTTGATGTTGCCCCTAAAGAAACACTAGCTTAACGAACATTCAGGAACGACCATTACAATAACTCATTTACCATTTAACGCGATGGTTAAATTAAAGTACTTCCGCGAGGATTCTTAGATTATATTTACGCGAAAGACAATTTAAAATAAACTAGATGGGTTTCATTGAGATAACGAATGGTACTTGGAATGTACATGGGTAGCTATCTTCTTTAACATTTCACGAAGCTCTTTGAGCGAGGCTCTGGAATTCACTTACAATTATCTTCCCCTTGACTACACTAATGAAAGACATTACAGACTTGCTTCATAACATACTTCCTTGTTAACGTCTATAAAGCCGGAAATTAACTCGGGAATTTTCCACACTGAGATAACAACATTTTTGGATCTCGAGTTTACGCCCGCTTTTTACTTCTCGGATTTGAAAAGTGGAGGAGGACGAACTGTCAAGATTTCTCCAAATCTGTTTATGGTGTAAGGGATGATAAGTATGCTTTAATATAGTACCTCGGGTGATGTTTCCACATGCTCTTTGGCTTGTAATTGCAGTTTGTGTAATGAAAGATCCGATCGCATTTGACCATTTGCAGCCTTGAATGTAGATTTCGTAGTTAAAATACTTTACTTTTCAGTGGAAACTGTCATTATCTATATAAAAATAACTTATAAACTATGTGTTTCGTGATTTTATATAATTTATTTTAAGTATTGAAGTTCATTGCGTGTTTTAAGAAGTTTAATTTTAATGGCAATATTTTGAAAACTTTTTTTCCCTGAGATTTTCGAATAAGTTTCATTATTTGTTTCATAACAGAAACTGTACTTAAAGATAATAAAAGAAACATAGTTATTACTTTAGCTAAATAAAAAAAAATCTTGATAACCATATCTAAAGGCTACTGCTACGTAAAAAATTTTTGTACCTAATTTATAACTCGTAAAATGTTTTATTTATGTTTTTGGATTAAGTAATCACATGTTTATCCAGTCGAAAATAATTCACTTTACTTTACATAAGTTCATTATACACTGGTTATGATAAATTAAGGAAAATTCACAAAAATCGCGATAACTCAAGAAATTACACATGGAATTTTATGAAACTTACCCACAATATACAACACATAGTAAGGTATTAAACAACATAAAAAGAAATTATCAGACATTAATAGTAGTATAGAAATTAGCACATGTATAAAATAAACAAATTGGAAGTATCGGTTTGCAATAGAAAAAGTACCTTTAATATGGAATATGATTGCCTCTAGAAGCAATACAGCACAAACAGCGATGTGTGATGCTTTCAATTATGCGGTCTATCAGTTCAATAGGAAGTGAGAGCCATTGCTCTTGTAAAGCAGATGCAAGCGCGGCAAGGGTCTGAGGGGGCGGATTGATGGCAGATACACGCCTCCCTAGAGCATCCCAAACGTGCTCGATAGGATTCAAGTCCGGGGATCGAGCTGGCCACTCCATGCGCGTAATTGTTTCCTGTTGAAGATAATCATCAACAATGCGAGCTCTGTGTGGTCTTGCATTATCGTCCTGTAACAGGAAGCAATCACCAATCGCCCCGGCATATGGGCGCACATAAGCATCAAGGATGTTGTCTCGATAAACCTGAGCATTCACGGTTCCCCTTGGAAAGACATGGAGGTCTGTGCGCCCTCCTAAGGATATGCCTCCCCAAACACAGACACTGCCTCTTCCGTATGCATCTCTTTCACGGATGTTTGATGGATGATAACGGGTCCCAGGTTCTCTCCATATCAAATAACGTCTACTGTCACTTTCTAGACTAAACCTGGACTCATCCGTAAAGAGAACAGGCCTCCATTGATCTGACGTCCAGTGGACATGTTGTCGGGCCCACTGCAAACGGTCTCTCCTATGGCGTGATGTGAGCGGCACGCAAATGGCTGGTCGCCTCGCATACAGACCACCTTCGTGGAGCCTTCTGCGCACAGTTGACGTTGACACCAACCTTCCGGTGGCTGCAGCAAGAGAGGATCTAAGATGTGTCGGAGTAGCGGTTCTATTCCTGCGTGCACTTAATGTCAAATATCGGTCATCGGCACTGGTCGTAACAGTTGGCCGTCCTTGACTGAACCTCCTAGATGCCGAATCTGTGGTTTGAAATTGCCTCCAAAGTCTATGAACCACAGATGGACTCACATTTAGCCATCTGGCCACTTCTGATTGACTCTGCCCTACCTCTAGTCTCCCGATGGCTCTCCATCGTAGTTCTTCAGGCAAATGATGCCTAGAGGTCATTATTACGAATTGGCTATCTCAGATTTTCAATGTCGCAATCACAGTAAAATTTGTGTGCTTTCTCTCAAACTTGGACTTTTATGCTCCAGGCAGATGACGTAAGCCGAGTGCAGCGTCACTAATTTGCATATTGCAATTTTACTCAGCTACTCTTAGTGGACAACATATGCAAATTTTGCACGGTTTGGCTTACTTTTGAAAGAGTTATCGCTATTTTTGTGATTTTTCCTTAATTTATGATAACCAGTGTAGTTTTTAAAAATCAAATTAGGACAACTTATTCGAATGCAACGAGTGTGGATACCATAGGGATTAAACTGTCTCAAGACGACATATATACGAGTACACAGAGTATAAATCTGATTTGCATTTTGTATATGTGATTTTAAATTGAGTTTTTTCGTTTTATTTTCATTTTTATAGCTCAATAATTGCTTCCATGCCTAACAGCAACTGACGAATCCAAATTCGGAACTAGATAGGAGTAGAAAAAGCGTGAAATAAAACTCATACATGATTTTTTTTCTGCGAGAGTTTTTACATGAAAAAAAATTGTTACACAATTATATCATTTAGATTTATCATGCTAAATGAAATAGTAAGTTAAAGTTGTTTTAATCACAGACGCAACGAAATTAAAACTATAATTATATAGTATTTTAAATAATACTCTCAAAACCAGTTTATAGAAATTAATAAATTTTTCATGTGGTTCTTCCTTTAATTTCATCACAAATTTTTTTATGTAAATCACAACGTATTTAGATAAATTAAAACTTTTTCCGGTGAGACAATTGTAATATTTTTTGTTCAAAACTAATAAATGTATTTTTTTAAATTTCTTTGCATCTCTCTTGTTTTGTCTTTTCAAGGGTTTATTTAAAGAATTATATCGTATTTATGGTTCGACTATATTCTAATTAAGTTCTTATATCGTTAAATGGTTAGCCTTAATATACACTTAATTTTAATAAAGCAATCACGGTAGATTAAGTTATGCGAACTTTGGAGAGGTTAATGAATTGTAAGTAAGACATAATGAATAGGATCTAGTAAAAAATGTCGCAGTCTATACTTTGAAGATAAAAGCTTTCGAACTTATCATAGCGTTCTTCAATATGACATTTATAAAAAGCTGGACTGTTGCTGCGTATGCTTCTTAGTGAAAACTCACTATTCAAACTTGAATAATTTATCCATTAAAAGTCTACTAAAAACACACGTTTTCTCTTGCTCTCTGATATTTTTGCAGTGCAATTGTTACATACTTTTCCCAATTACCATATAAGTTACTTAAGTGCGACACTCTAATTCGTTTTAATTTATTACCTGTGTAAAGTGTGTGTAATTTAATATCTGTGTGTGTATCTAATTTGAGGAAAGTTGCAGAAAAAAAAAGAATAAATTTAATTATGGAATAATGCTTACGTTAACATTTATTGAATTCTCATCTGCATTCCTAATGTAAATAATGCACCACCTGTGCATGATAGATTTTGTGAGCTGATGTTTTTTTTTTTTTAGAAAGTTTTCAGAAAACAGAAAATAACATAAACAGAAAAGTTCGTAGACTATAACAATATTTTTATTCAAAATATTTTTTTTACATTAACAATATTTTATTTATAACATTTTTTTCCTAAAATTATCTTTCCTTTTATTTTTGTGTTAAATCAGAACACTTTTGGCTGTTATGGAGGATAACATAACCATAATTAAATAGCTCACACTCCACCCCACCCCATATTAATCTATAATTCCCTCTCATCATAGGAAACACTTTACTAATCTATTGAATAATAATTAATTTCACTTCAAATAATATATATATATATATATATATATATATATATATTTGTGTGTGTGTGTGTGTGTGTGTGTGTGTGTGTGTGTATGTATATATATGTGTGTGTGAGTAGACAGTGTTATGACCAATAATAATAATATATTTGTTGATGGGGATTGTTAGATCTATAATACTATAGTAACCCAACATAACAATCTAAAGCCTGTTACAACATTCAAAACATTATTCTTCATTTTTGTCTTTTTAAATTTTTTTTCGGGGGGGGGGGAAATTTTCAAAAAAATACAAATTCAAATTTAATGTTTTTTTTAAATTTCTTTATTTTTTTTTATTCATATAATTCATGAATTCCGAATGAATGAATTATATGAATTCCGAATTCATATAATTCATGATATTATATACTTACAAACTTTGTTGAGGGAAACAGGAAATTCGGAATGAACTGGTTGTTCAACGTCACTGGAAAATTTTTAAGACATATTGTTTCAAAATAAGGGCAGAGAACTTCACTGTTAATGTGATTAAGTTTATTAAAAATATTAATTTCATGAAATATTAAAAACTAACAACTTTCTGTACTGTTTGACCTTTACGATCGATCATGGCAATCTGCTAAAAAAAGTTGTCAACTTTTCAAACTATCCTTTGTAAAATAATTTAGAAGAAATTGTAATACATTTAAAGTATTAAACAACATTATGCAATTTATGAAATGATGTTAAGTACAAAGAATAAAAAAGCACTTAAGAATTTAATTAATTTATTTTTTAAAAAAAAGGGAAACAGTCAAGGTATCGTTTGCATTACGGATTCCCTAAGTTAACGTTTTTTTAATACCCTTTCTATAAAACTACATCATATTTTTTGCAAATAATGATTATGCTTTTGTCCTAAAAAAAGAACTAACTGTTCATTAATAGATAAATGCAAAGTTTATCCTCAATACCAATATCAATAAAAATGACAAATTAATTACCATCATCTGATAAAACAATCAACTCAGATTCTGATTAGTGTTTATTGCATTCCCATGCACTTAAAAATAACTGAAAATGTTGATTACATCCATTTTTGATTTCTTTTTTATTCACTATTATTATTATTATTATTTCTTTCTAAGAAACATGAAATTATGTGTAGTAAAAATGGATTTAGATGTATGATTTCGTTCATTTTACCTGCTTTTCTTCATTATTAGTTTATGATGTACGTTTCAGATAAAATATGAATTTCAAAACGATGAAAACGAAAAGGTTTTTTGGATTATTGAAAAGTAACTTATTCCTATACAAATGTATGTAGTTTTAAAACTGTGAAAAAAGTTTCTGAAGAATTTTATAAATAATAAACAGTATTATACTCGGGTGGTTCAAAAAGTACTTGTACTTGAAGACAGATGGCATCAGTAAAGTAAGTTGTTATTACCTTTGCGTGCAGCCATTTGTTAAACGGAGCCGAAACAAAATTCAAATTGATTCGTAGATTAGTTTTTATTTGGTAGTTATTTGTTGCCAAATCAAAATTTGATTGCTGCAACCTCGAGCTGTCATCGTCATTTTGCGTCGAGTTGTCACCGTCCGTGAGAGCTGTATTCATCATTATGATCCGGAAATCAAGCAAAAATAAAAACGTTGGGTTGCCAGCGGGGAACCCCCCCCCCCCCCCCTAAAAAAAAAGAAATAAAAAAAGGCAAAGATGGTCTCATAGCCTGGAAAAGTTAAGACGAAGAATTTTCGAGGGGCAAAAGGTGTCAAAATCACGAATATAAGTAACCGAAACTTAGATAGCTGTTTAGTATGTCTTGATGCTTACTAAAAATATGCCATTTTCGATTCTGCGAGCACCATCTCTGATAATTTCAAAGCACTTATTGACCGACCCTCGTATTACTGAAAAGCGAAAGAGAAAATAATGCGTTTCTTTTTTGCTGTTAATTAAGTTGTTTTATTTATTTAATATACGTTTAAAATGGTTCCTTTCTAAAAAAAGATAAATTTTAGCTTAATTAAAGGGTTCATCTTCTACAGATAATGATTTTTAATGTATCAAAAGTACTAAAAATCATTTTAGTGATACAGGATAGGCTGACACTGAGAAATTTCGAATCTTAAAATTAAAAGTACTGGAGTAGATATTTTTGATTAAAACCTATTATACTTAAATAACTTCAAATTCATTCTTATGGTTTTGAACTTAACAAATTCGAAACATTTTTACCACAACTTTTTAAAATAAGTAGCTATTTTCTTATAATTCCAAATATTATTATTCTTTTGATCATATTACATTTGGTTGAAAATATATTACAACACATGAAAACATGAAATTATTTTCAGTGCATTATTAGTATGTGAATATGCTATTAGGTTACAGTATTAGAATTATATATTACTAGAATATATATACATATACTCAAAATTTATGAAATAATAATTAAAATATTTAAAAAGACAAAAATCCAGAAAGAAATATAACAATGAAAGAAAAATAAATGAAAATAAGAAACCCAGCAAGTCAAAAAGCAATATCGGGCTGAGGACCGATTAAGCGGGGTTAAACTAGTTTAATATATATATTATACATATAAATAAAACATATATATATATATATATATATATAGAGAGAGAGAGAGAGAGAGAATAATATATATAGAATTTTATAATACAGAAATATTATAAAAATATATTACATATATTAGAATTATTATTACGATACATCCTTAGGATTATTATTTGACGACATTTTATTAGAACTGTTATTATAATTCATGATATATATTAAAATCATTATTTGAATACATGATGTATGTTAAAATTATTATTATAATACATGATATATATTAAATTTTTTATTGGAATACATGATATATGTTAAAATTATTATTATAATTATATATATATATAACTTATATATATTAAATATTTTATTAGAGTACATGATATACATTAGAATTATAACTAGAATAGAGTTCATTAGAATTATTTTAATAGAATATTGGATCATACGAGTTGCGGCTATTGAATAACGAGACTTACAGTGCTATAGAGGAAGTACACATGCACCAAACGTCGACGACCGACTGATGTTTAACGTGAAGCCTTCTCTTTCGAATGCAGTGCCTCTCGCAAACATATGCGTATACCCATAGCCTTCATTCGTGTCAGAGTTTTTGTTTGTTTGCTTGTTTGTTTCGCCGGGAAAATGATAAGTGAGCAACGAATTGTTGTGAAATTTCACATGAAACTTGGAAAACCCGCTACCGAAGTGTACATTGTATTTAAAGAAGTGTATGACAATGAATGCTTATGGCGTGTACGTATTTTTGAGTGATTTAAGAGTTTTCAAATTGCCCGAGAAGACATTGAAAATTATTCACACCTGCGTTGCCTTTTCTCTTCAAAAAAGGAGGTCGATATTGAAAAAATCGGTAATCTGGTTTGATCTGACCGTCGGTTAAGTATTCGAGCGATGGTTAAGATTGTAGAAATCGATAAAGAAGCCATAAGCAAATTTTTCCTCCAAATAATGCTCCAGCTTATTCCACACTGACTCTCAAGAGATTTCTAGCCATGTACAGCGTTTCAGTGTAAAGCCATCCACCTTATTCGCCGGATATTGAGCCATGCGACTTCTTACTGTTCCCTAATGTGAAATCTGCATTAAGAAAGCAAGATTTGAGTCCTTCAAGCTGTGAAAGAGAAAACGGCCCGCGTTCTGAAGGAACTGTAAGAAGGATTTTCAGCACTGTTTCGACCTATGCAAAATTTGCATGGAACATTGTAGGAATAGAGGAGGGGTGTATATTGAAGCTGACAATAAGTAAATATGTATGACTTTAAAATAAAATGTTTCACAGAGTCAGTCTCATTATTTAACAGCCATGCCTTGACTTAAATTTTTATTTGAACACATTATATATATATATATATGAATGTATTTTGGAACTATTATTACAGCATGTTATCTAAATATTAATAGAAGACTTTGATTAGAAAAATTTTGCTAGCGTACATTATTAGAATTATATTCAATACATTAGAATTATTAGTTTGTTACAAATCCTATTTGTATAACTCGTCAAGCAAAGAAACTTCAGATACGCTTGAAAGGACCTAAAACCCCCTAAATAGAATTATTACGAAGTTTTCCAATTCCATTTAAATCACCAGATGTTTTTGTCATAGAGTACAAATGTGTCAGAATATAAGTCAAAGTATTCCAAATAGACACTCTAATTGGATTTTAAATCTTCTGTCACCCCACACTTCATAATCTGCAACTTCTTGGAAACTCCATAGTGAGAAACCTTAAGCCACACAAGTTTCATGCGAATCTTTCAACCTAATGCTATTACAACGAGGCAACATCCCCATCTTATTGAGTTCTGAGACCACAACCCGGAAGGGCCTTTTCAATTGTCGCTACCACTGCCAATTTCAAAACGTTAGCGAAAATGCAGATAAATTGGACTCACCGTCTCACAAAATAGAATCACATCAGTAGAAATCCAACCTTCAAACAATATTCTTTTCACACCGGATGGAAGCACCAGAGCACGCCTAAATTGTTTCATTTCCATTGAGTATGGGTTACTTTAAAATTTTAACCACGGGTGCTTAGATTTTATGATGGCAATAATAAATGAATTCTCCCAAATCAAACCTCACTAGTGACTTCAAGGATGGCTCTTTCCTGAATATCTAGAAGTTTGGTAGGAACTAGAAGCCGAGCTCGGTTCGTTAAACACGCAGAATTTAACAAAGCCGCGTGCCTTCCTTCCATCCTTTTCAGACCGCAACCGTAATCGTAAAGTAATCATGGCGTCGGAAACGAATTTCTGTCTCTTCCCCAACCCACCTTTGCCACCACCTTCGATTAATAAGAGGATAAAATCCTTTTCGAGAACTTGTTATCCTTTAAACTGAATCCGCGACGTTGTCGATATTGTGTTGAAGTTGGTCCGTTGCTAGCAGTGGTGTCTGAGAGATAGGCGAAACATTTGAATTTTGTATTGGGCTTTGCACTACTGGAAGGGATTGTAGCCGTATTAGCGTTATGCTATTTTAGATGCATATTCATTTTCCAAATAGAGGAATAATTGTCATGTTCAGCGTTGAACTTATTAGACATCCTATTTGCATTGTCAATAAACAAACTAATGCCTAGGTTTAATAAATACCCTTATCTAATATATTTTGAAAATTAAACGGCCATCTGAATTTCAAATATGCTTATGAAAGATAGCCCCTGAATATTGTAAATTGAATTATTAATAAAGAGCTTATTTGTGTTCATTTTATAAATACTTACTGTAGATTATTCTTTTCGCTTTCAATATTTATTCTCAACTAAACATAGCTCTGTTATTCAAAACAGATATTTAAAACAGTAAAGGACTTATTATTTCCTTGTGTATTTTTACATGTCATCAAATAAATATAGATAGGGATATAACATTTCGAGAAGTAATAATTATTTAATATTTTTAAAACAACAGATAAATTGTTCAAAAACGTATTTATGTAAATATTATTTGGAACGGATATTGCTTATATTTCTACTAATTATTAATAAAAAAAAACTGAATCAATTTAGTTAGAAATGATTTCCAAGTATATGTAGTAGCATTTTTTATAACTTGTATTACGACTTGACTGTTGCATTAAAACTTGATTAAAAGAGAGAGAACTATACTATCCCTGCCTTATAATATAACTACTTTTTAGAAATCAGCAGAAAATGTTTGGAAAATTTTCCTTTGTCCAACCATCAATGCTATTTTTACAATTAGTATCCAAAATTTTGTTGAGTTAATTGTAGAAATTTAAAATAATTTTCAATTACCAAAATTAAAATAAAAATTATTGTTTTATCTGCTAGCTTAGATTACTGAAAAAAAAAATCATTCCTTTCGAAAATAGAATACAAAAAATTTATTAAATAAATGACCTTCAAAAGTATTATGAATTGACATAATTTTGATTGTTTTCAGTAGCTTACATTTTTTAATTGCTTTATCTTTTTTTAAAAATTTAAATGCAAAAATAGCTTTTGACAATTCTTAAATGCTAAGAATTTTCGTTCGAATTATATTTCAAAGCAACTTTCCAAATGTATAATTATTACTATTAGTCGATTATAAACAAAAAATTAGAGACTTTGTAAATGTCTTAATTCTATCACTTTAATTAAAAATTTTCATAATATAATTTTTACTAGATATACTCATTTGAATAATACCCAAACAAATCTGTATGGATTCAACCTCTAACGGGTAGTGTAAATTTAAGTATATCTCTCTCTATATATATAATATACTCTCTTCTGCCTCATATAATAGTCACTTTAATTTATTTTTATAATAGATAAGTCGAGACTATACTAAATGAATAATTTTGAAAGTACTGCAATAAATAGAAAAAAATATAATGCATCTTTGATACGTCAAACCAAAAATAATTAAAATTTAAGTAATAACTGATCAAAAGTATAAAAGATCTAAGACTAAGAAATTTAGCTGATTAATCTTATATCTCATAAATGGAAACCAGAAGGGAATAATTTTATATTTTCAGGAGTAAGCTCATTTGATTTATCTCCAAAATGGATCTAAATTTCTAGATGATAATGTACTTCTCCTTGGGCAGTTATAAGAGATGGATTTTAAGTATCAACTCATAGCCACTCACAAATACCAAAGCAACTTGAAAGTCAAAGTAAATTGTATTGTATAATGAATACTGGACACTAGAGTAGTTTAAATTAGTTTTTGAAGTGATGATTCACACTTTACAAACAAACAACATGTCCTGTAGAGGATAGTAGATTAGACTCATTTTCTTAAAAGTTTGCTAACAAATTGTGTTTAATGATACACTAAGATTGGTTATACTAAAACGTTACGTCTAAATTGGCTCTTTAATTCAAAAATTTATCACCTCAGAAAACTTCCGTACTAGTTTCTTAAGCATACAGTTTTTTTAGAAAGTACATCCTTAAACTAGGATTTTATTTCTATTCTTAACGTGATATCATTGAGGCATTTTTATTATTTATAAGCTTATGATTTTAGATGCTGTTTTATTATTTTTTAAACATAATCGTATTTTAATTCAACAATCATTTTGAGGACTTTTTATGATTATATTTGAATTGAAAATTTCACCCAATAACTGAAACGAGACTTATATACATTAAATTATAATAATTGAAGTTAATGAAGGGAATTTAGAAAATACATAAATAAGCGTTTGAAACGAGTTGGTAGTTTAATGAATGAGAAAGCTAGTGAGCTGAAGTTAACAAGAGAAAAATCTATATCAGACATGCATTAAGTAAAGAGTTTTAGGAGAGAGTCCAGGTCGGATCTACGAAGACTTAAATTGTATCTTAAACTCTTCTAACGACCTGAACCCGAACGGTTAGACAAGACAAAGATTAATTTGTTATTTTAAACATTAAACCAGATGTATATATGAACCAGTTGCTACAGATAAAGTAAGTCGGGGATTAAATATTGATTATTTGTAGATCTGAACGAAATAAAACGATTATCATCAGTATTTGACTCTGTTCATTTTCTTGTTTTAAGTGAGTCTTACATATAGATAATGGATGGATAAAGAAGTAACAATGAGAAATTTCCAGCTGTATGTTGTGGCCATAGTAGCCTAGTAGTCACAGGTGCGGACTTTACTCTGGGTTTGTTGTCTGCGAGTCATGGATTCGAGCCCTGATTCCACTAAAAATTGACCGTTCAGTCAGGAATGATGCTCGTTAAATCTTGTAGATGTCCCAAGTCCTCCCGTTAGCGTGGGGTAGAAGTTTGGAATGGGAGTTGCCAGCTCCGGGGTTCTCCTCGCCACTTGACCTAGACTCAAAATTGTCGTTTGTCAATAGCCCTTGTGTTGATTTTCATTGCAACATTAACAAATAAACACAATTACTCACCCGCTGTACATTTTAATATAAATTTTATTTTTATTTAAATATATATTTTCACTACATATACTAAAACTATTCTGAACAAACAACTAAGTCGATTTTTGTTCCGAAAGGCACTTCTCACATTTGGGTAGGGATACCAACAATTGAACCAAAAATGCCGCAACTATTATTCTATGTCTTTTGAAAAGCCATTTACATGTCTGAAAATGGCAAAATACATAATAAACAAAAAGATCTGAATAGTAATGACTTAAATTAATATTTCAAATTATCATCATTGTTACTGTCATAATATATTTATTCATATACTATTCTGAAAGATTAATGTTCCAAGTGCATTACTGAACATGTGCATAATGACCTCTAGCAATTTATTCGTAAAAAGGATCTAATTATATTACAAATAATTTTTCTTTTTACCCTGTTTCACTGACGTTTCCCAAATTTTCGTTGAATTATTCACCGTGCAGTGTGAATGAATGTAAGTGTGCTTTATTTTCCTAATCTACTTCTAAAATGCAAAATCAATCCATGTAAAAATAGCTATGCATTTACATGATTAAATTTAATTCCAAGGAATCGTATATTTTTTTCATTTATTTACAGACTTATTTTTTTAGTATTTATGCTTTTTGGATTTTCATAAGTTTCATCTCAAGAGCAAGAAAACATATAAAAGATTCAACACAAAAGACAGATATTTCTTTTTAATTTCGATTCTTTTTCATTAAGTAAGACGTAAACTACTTAAAGAAATAAATATTGAAAAAGTATGAATAATTTAAGAATTTGTATTACTTGATATTTAGAAAAAACATTTCAGAGAGAGAGGTGGATTTTAATTATTATACTGAAAATCATTAAAACAGTTGTTTGTTAAGAAAACGTATGGGAGAGAGGGAAAAAAATATTTCCAATGATCATATTATAATAATGTAGCGAATCATTTATTTGCTTATTTTTTAGCAATGTATCGATTTTTCTTTTCAGGTATTGAATTCCAAAAATTGAGGGAACATGAAATTATCGATAATTTCGAAACATACATTTGATAGTTATGAAAGCTTAAACATATCCAAACAGTGTGTCATACTCAGTTAAATAAAAAAAGTTTAAAAAAGTACTGAACACTTTTCATGGGTAAATAGCAAATTGACGGTGTCAATTTGAAAAGAGGGAACATAGTTATTTCAAAAATCAGTACATCCACTACAATTTGTTCTTTTTATTAATAATACTTTATTTATAAATTCAACAGATATGCAGGAGTATTGTTATTTTAATAATTCTTCAATGAATGAAGCGCATGAAGAGGAATATTGAGAGCAGTAATAAGCCATTATACAGTATCTTTACATGCTCAAAATCGGATTTTCGTCAGAAAATCATAATGATTATTTTATGTATGAAATAGCTTAGTTACCCAAATCTCTTTTTTTTTTTTATGGGTAAAAGGGACAAAAATTTTAATATAATTTTATATCATGCATAAAATTTGCTTAAAAATATTAATACATCTTAAAATATTCATACGTTTTTCAAAGGTATTTTAATTATTTTTAATGATTTAAAACTTATTAAAATGTTTCTATAAAGGTTTTACTCTTGCTTAAACATAAAATAAAGAATATGACGTATGAGTAACTTAATAAAAAGTAAAAAAATGAATTTTCTAGTACATTTTTCCTCTAAAAAGTATTATATATAATTTTTAACTTGTGATATTCTTATATAAAGGATCAAAATAGACAAAGTCTCATGCGTTATTCTTTTTATTATACAATAAAAACATTTTGGAGGATGTTTTGTGGAAATAGAGTAAAATATGAAATACAAGAGAATTTTTAATATAAAATTAAGTTCATTTTGAGAAAATTGAATGTCAACACGCATTCAGAATGAAACGCCTTTAGCTCACATTGAAAATTTCTAAATCCCTTAACTTAAGAAAAAAACTAAATGGCTGAAATATACTCTAATTTGAAAATGATTGTGGTTTCTAGTGATAAATAACTTCTTAATAGTGTTTGTTATATTAAAAAGGTATATTAATTTGGTCTTTTGTCCCGCATAATCTTAAAGCCTTTGTGTGATCAAGAAATCTCATTTCAGTGCACAGAAGTCTTCATTTTATATTTATAACAAACATCAATATTATGGTATCTTAACACTTGAAAAACTCAAGTATCCAAATGAAATTAGAATAAGGAAGAGTATTACTTCTTAATGATACCCCTTTGTCTAAACACGTTTGTTGACATTTAAATAATATTGATTATTTTTAGGTTCCAAATGAAATAAAAACTGCTATTCAACTGTAACAAATAATTATATGTTACTTAGTACTATACATATATATATATATATATATCCACAGATCTTTATGTTGTAAATCAGACCGAAGCCCATATGACCGCTCATCATGCTTCTGCTTGAAGTCTTTTGAGAATAATGTAAAATATCACCCCTCAATTGGATGAGAGACTTAATCATATTGCTGAGAAGCTTTTTTTCCCTTCAGAGTTAGTATTTGATCCATATATCGCTACATATTCTGCTGAATTATCCAATAAATTAATATAATATTTATCAACAATTACTGAATCGTCCATTTTATGGCATTTAATCTAGAGAAATTTTTTTAAAAAAAAGTATATTGTTAGAATTTCTGAATTTTCAACGAGGGTTGTTACTACATATTACGTTTTATTTTAATTGAAATGATAACGACAGGTAAATTATCAAGAAATAATTTTAACATGGACTCGTAGTTGCCTATTTTAATGTTCGAATGTTTCTTCAAAAAGTACCGCTATGGTTAATATAGTTTTATTCATTACATATTGTATCACTAAGAAATGTATTGTATCTATATTTCCGATTACATTAAAATCTTAGTTGTATGATGTATGATTAAATTATTTGCAGAATACTAAAACATAGCTTAGTGTTTCCCATTTGTGAACCATAGTGTTTATATGATTAAAGGTATTTGAATAATATGCTTATGTAATTTTAGCAATTAAATTATTATTAATGAATTTCATAGCTAATACATCGGATAGTAAAAATAATAATAGAAAATGAAAAAGAAAACTTCAAGGTCCTTCGGTAAACTTAAACTCAATCCAGAAAAAGTGATATTCAATAATTTAGAGATATGATGTAGTGAAATTCATGTGTCATATTTTTGTATTACTTTGTTCTTCAGAATTATACAAGAGAAATAAAGAATTTTGTGAATTTTTTGTTTCTTATACATGAGAAAAACAAATTACTCAGCATTTCCTTTAAGTTAGAATATTTAATTTTTCTATTTTTAAAGTTATTATTTGATATCTGATCACTCCTTTTAAAATATTCTCAGAAGAATTTGAATATATTTCCTAATACATAGAATTCGCCATAAAATACAGAAGTTTTATTTTTATGATTCCCTATAGTTCTTAAAAATGATCAAGTTACCTAAAATAAACCTTAAAAAGACTTTATCACTTTCCCAAGATGAAATAGTATAATATTATTAGTTAATGATTTTAAAATAAATATCAAATGTATAATTACGAAACAAAGGCATCTGCAATTTCCTAAAGTTTCCTATCTGTTTTGAAAACAACAGTAAAAATTTCATTGCCAAACAGACATACTTCCATTACTATCTTAAGCCCTTTTGACATTAAAAACAAGTTTACTGAATTCAACTTATAGAATGCCATTATCTAAATAAGTCGTCAAACATATAATCGTTATCCAAAAATACCAGAATATAAAAAATAGACAATGAAACTGGAATAGTCTCATTAATTAATATATTAATTTTTTGATTAATATATTGACCAATATATTAATAATTTGATTAACACATTAATTAATGAATATATTGCTGTTCTGATCAATTTACTAACTTATGTTTTTATTAATGTATTAGTTAATGTATTAGCTACTTTATTATATAGTGTGTCTACTTTATATCTATATAAATATCTACTTTCTTACAAATATAATAGCATTTTATTTCTATTAAAATTTTAATTATTGTCAAGAAATATCTAGTTTTAAAATAACTGGATAAAATTTATTCTGCGTGCTTACTGATACTTGTGTACATAACGTTGTAAATTACAATATTTAATGATGATTTGTTTGGTTTCAAGAGAACGTATATTAAAGTAGCCTATAGCATCGAGAAAATAAATTTCAATCTGTGTGCTGAATTCTATGATGATGGCCTTTGGAAGGTTATGAGACACTGGGATGAATGTATAACTATGGATGGTGACTATGTACGCAGAGAAATCTTAAGAATAATAAATAAAATTTAAGTTTCTACCTAGATTGTCTTAGTACTCATAAAAATAATACGGTACTGTGGGTTTCTTTAATTTATGGCTTCCTGAAACCAAGTAAATCAAC
The DNA here is from genome assembly GCA_019974015.1 of Nephila pilipes. Lineage (NCBI taxonomy): Eukaryota > Metazoa > Arthropoda > Arachnida > Araneae > Nephilidae > Nephila > Nephila pilipes. The sequence goes on along the minus strand of BMAW01132833.1, from coordinate 456,127 downwards.
GTTAACAGATGTAATTTACAACATTTAGTACATAAAAATAAATTAATATGAAGAAAAAAAATTATTCATGCAATCTTGATTGTTTCTTTATAATAATTAAAACTTTACGTTAACCCTTCGTAAATGCTTCCCTCTTCTTCTATACCACAATCAGTCACGTCTATTAATAAATATAGTTTTTAATCATGTATGAATAATATTAAAAACAGAACTAAACTAATTTAAAACTTTTAAAACACTTAGTTTATTTTTATATAACAGTTTAATGTAATAAAAGATATACAGTGTCTACGAAATAATGAATCTTTTGCTTACTAAATTAATTTCAAATCTCATGTTCCTTCAATTCCTTTTAAATGCCAATTCTCTTTATCGCCTGCGAAATGTAACTTTTGTTACTTAACAATGGAATCTATTTTGTTAAGCAAATCTTTAAGGAGGACACTAATAAGTATCAAATTAAAACGCAGACAGAATAAACAAAAAGATTCATGTATATTCTAGTATAATAAGTCCCAGCTGTTATTTAAAGCAAGTTAATTAAAAGGAGCTGCTTAAAAAGTTAAAAACGTAAATCTGTGAATGGTTACCTAGAATTCGAAAAATATACGATTAATTTGTACTTCGTAATTTTTATTTTTAATTTTTAAGTAAATCTATGTTTAATTTTACAATTGATATTTAATTAAAAGAAACGTGAATGAATTTTCTTAAAATGTACTTAAGAATTACTTGTGTATATAAAATAAAAAGAAAGTAAATAAAAAAGCAGTGCAGATTAATGCAGCTTTAAAAGAAAAATATTGTGGGGATTTAAAATGTGACACATACAGAATTATAACTTTTTTTTACGATATTTGCTTAAAGTAAGGGATTTTATAATCTTTTTTAATCGATTATATTAACAGTAAAATAATAATCAGTATTTTAAATCATTTATATGAAAAGAATATTAAATACTTATATAAAAATAATGAACAAGGATACAAACATCAATCGATGAGCAAAACATCGCTTACTATTGTGTGTTTGAGTTATGTAGCCACGATCTCAAAATAATGACTTATTTTTTTTAAAAAAAAAAAAAAATAATGACACTTAGATTAAATTAATGTAAAAAATGTAAAAGAAGTTTTTAGAACAATTTTATTAAATTATAATAAAAAAAGTTTTGAATAGAACGGGATTGAGAATAAGCAACATTTTACATGATCCAAAAGCACAGTTTTATTGCACTTATGAGACTTATAAAGAGAAAAATTAGTTATTGGGTAACATAATTAAAAGCCCATTGAACTGAAAACATAGTTTTTGTTTGAATCAAAAGCCATGAGGGAATATATAGAAATATAATCGTATCATATCTCATTATATCTCAGTGTAATACTTCTGTATCTTTTGCAGTGTTTGTATAACATTAGACAATTTATTCGGTCGTTTTTAACAGCAGGGAAGTCATGGAATCATACAGAAAATTATTTTGTGTTGGGACATATTTAATTAATGGAATTCATCAAGAAAGGAAGATGAATGGGCATCATCTACTTGATTTATATAATACAATTATACTTATTTGTTAATGTAGTATTTTGAGTTTAATTAATTATGTTAATTACGAGGGTAGTTAAAAAGTACCTACTTTTGAAAACTGGTGGCTTTGCTAAAGATAATTTAAGTTGATATTGGATACTTCCATTTGATAAATGGTGTCTAAACAAATGTTGCACTGATTTATTGGTTGCTTATGATTTGGAAGTCATTTATTGCGAAATCAAAATTTGACTGCTCAAGTCGCTTCAAGTTTTCGTCGTCATTTTGTGTCGAATCGTCATAGCCTGTTTGACTTGTATTCATCATTATACACCAGAATAAAAGGAACAGTCAAAACAATGGGTTTCTTCCGGTGGATTTTTTCCAAAATAAACGAAAACATTCCTATCGACGGGAAAATTATGGCTACGAATATTGGAAGGCGAAGGTTGTCATCTCTTCCAAATCAGAATTATTAGTTTTCCAAAGAATTATATTGAGATTCTAAATTACATTAATTGCCTTTGCCTCATTTATTTCATGATAGAATCCTTTAAGAAAGTTTCAACCAACCAGATTAGAAAGCAATATTTTCTCAAAATATATTACAATAAAGTCATTCTTTTCAGAAATTTAATATGCGTAAAAAAACTCGAATTGAGTATTCATAAAATATTTCTGTATTCTTATCTGCGCAGATAAGATAAGCATGGATAGTAAAAAATCGATAAAACAGACTATACCCTCTGAAAGTCTCTCAATGCAACTTTGTAAAAAAGTTCATTTTAACACTCTGGGAGAAAAAAATTAAAAGATGTATATAAAATTTTCTCTTTCCTGTTACTGTTCTTTCCTGAAAGACCCTGCCTGTCAGTCCTTCGTTAGAATTCCACGGAAATTCATGGTCGACCCCTTGTGCAGGGGTCTCTAAACGGTAGAGAGAAGATTTGCATCCATCTACCAGATGAGAATCTGGTGGGGGTCTATCGAAGCGAGAACTGCAGGAAAGGTTCTTCGGCCATCCGTGGATAAATAGGATTTGCGACCCTCTCTTGGAGCACTATGGCTACATTTGATAACTCCGATAATACGCTTCATTGCGTAGTAGTGCCACCGGAATACCTTCTTCTCGAAATTCTTTATTTTACAGAGGATATGCCGCTTAAATCGAATTCGCCTGGGGGGCTTTTTATTTTGATGCAAATAGGCGCTCTGCGGTTTCTAATAGGCAGTTTCTTTTCAATGCAGCATGTCTAAGAAATCCTGATTGCATCTGTAGAGTACTGTAAGGATTTATATATACAGCACCATTTGATATGCGGGTCTTCCTTGGCGATTGCATTTTCTTTCTGTTTGAAGATGGCCTATTTTCTTGTTGCTGATAAAGAGAAATGACGTAAAGTGCTACTATTCCTTAAAATTGTAAAACGAAATGCGGCTCGAGATTCATCATTCAGAGTTAGAAGTGTTGGGTAATCTATTGTATTTCAAGTTCGGAAAAAATTTTATCGTTTTTTCCCCCCATTTTTATCGAGTCGTTTTCAAGAACATTTCATGGAAACTTTTTAGCCATAGAAGACTGAAAGATATATTTCAGTACATGTCCTTCTTTTTTTAAAATTCAGTGAATGTAAGTTATTAAGAAATATTTGCAAAAGAAGACAAGAATTATAAATGCCGTATAAATATTTTGCATTCAAAGCTCTCAATTAAAATTATAGCTAGAAAATAACTATAAGTTAATATGTAATTTATCAATGTGATTTTTTATACTAGCAAAGGCGATATGACAGCATCCAAATATGTGTGTATGTGAAAATTATCTCCTATTTTCCCTTCATATAATGTTTCTTTAAATATATTTCCTTCCCAATAGTTTTCTTCTAGTAATTGAACTGCAAACAATGTGTTGTAAAATGTAAGACATTTTCGAATTGTTATTATCGGGTAATGCTTTTAATGTTTTCTGGGAAGTGAAGAGAAAATTAAAACTAATAGAATTGAATCAGTTTATACACATACACTGTCTCTCTAAAAACATAGAAAAAAAATGACGAATTTAATGTGATTTATTCATTTTACATAAAAGAATTCAAAGAAAATATAATTTAGTCCGATTTAAAATAATTAATGACATAGATTATATTCATGACAGCAACATTAAGGGTACCAGGACATCAGAGGGAAAACAAAATGTTGAATTTAAGACACTTTTTGTAACATTTATGTTTTAAAAATTATTCACCCTACTTAGGAATTTTGTATGCCGAATAATGATATATCTCTCATTTTATTGAACTATAAAAGTAATTTTTGGTCAAAAAGTTTTCTTTCCCTTTGCTTTGAATATGGACATAATTTTTCAGACATATTTGCATTTAGGTATCTTTTTTTAAAAATAATATTCCATAAATATACAAAATATTTTACTCATCATATAGAAACCAATACACAAAATATAGCGAGCCTACTTTTTTGATGATATTTCTGTATATTTTCTTTGAAAACGTTATAGAACTTTGTAATTTTGAAAATTTTATTTTTGCCCTTTTTTATACAAAAATTATTTCTTAAAACTTAGGTATTACTTAGAGAAAAAAAAATTTATTTCACTATATGATTCCGTACCTTATATAGAAGCTTAAACAATTTAAATCTCTCTTGTGTAGTTTTCTTTAAAATGGTACCTAAATGCAAATATATCTCACAAAATATATCCGTATTCAAATAAGAGGGGCGAAATCTATATGACGAGAAAATTACTTTTATAGATTGATAGAAAGATTGAAATATCATTATCAGGCACACACAAAAAATCTAAGCTCTACTAATAATTTGAAAAGATATATATCACAAAAATAAGGGGTTTTAGATATAATATTTTCCAGAATTTCTCGCATGTCCTGATACCCTTAAGTAATGTAAAGGCATAGGCGTAATAATAAAAAGAGTTGTTATATTCCATTAAATAGAGCACGAATTTAGCGTCAGTCAATACTTCAACCGGAAATGATTAGTCAAAAAGTATCTTATATATATATATATTCCTCATCTTTAAAATTAATTTTCATTACTTAAAACATGTAAATATTAATTTATTTGTAATACATCAATATAAAGTTAAAATACTTTTCATAAGAAGACAAGAGCAATATTATGAAAATTACAAAATTTTATATGCTGTGCTATAATGTATCCAAGAAAAAAAATTATCCTTCTTTTAACTAAAATGAACTAATTACAGAATTATTTTTAACGTTTATATGATTGTATCTCAATTATATTTGTTGAGAAAAATATAAATGTATGGTTTTCAGGTTTTTTTTTTTTTATTTCGAAACATATTTTACAAACACATTAGTTACTGTTTAAAAATATATACTGTTCTCAGTTTTTCAAAACGTTTTAAATGAATTATAGTCCTTTAATTCGCTTTAAATACTTCATAATTAACAAGAATGTTCGAAATTTTTAATTGATCATCTTAGAATAATTGAACAGAAATGTTATTGTGAGAAAATAGATAAATGTGAGAGAAGCATAGTTTCACAAAAGGATACATCAATTATACAAATATTAAAAAAAATTGTTAACTTCAGTTTCTTTTCCTTCTATAATTTTGCATTGTCGCAGTTGTCTTGGGGCCATGATCGTGAACTTGAGGCCTGTGTTGTTTTCGTCAAGTCGTGGGTTCCAGCCCTGGTGCCACTAAAGACAAGCCGTGTATCGAGACTGACACTTATTAAATTTGTCAAAGCCCTAATTCGTCCCGATGGCGTGGTGTGGAATTTTACAAAGAGAGGTACCAGCACAGGTGTCATCTTCGTCTGAGGTTCAAAAGGTCCGCCGGTACTAGTAATCATGTTACTTCTAAATGCGACTGTAATGAAACAATCAATCAATCCAAAATTTCTTAAATAATAATGACAAGATTTTAAAAAAATATTAAACATAAGCAATTAGCTTTGGTGAAGATTTCTATTTAGGAAAGACGAATAAGTGCAACAAAAGAATCTTAAGGCTACGAATAACTAAGTTCTATACACTTAAGCTTCCAAAAATCCTATCTGATTTATGTGCGGTTTTTCCCCAATGGTTCGCAGTTAAGTCTTTTCTATCCACTGTGGAACGACTCCAGTCTCTTGAAGATAAGTCCTTTCTTAAGCTATTTCAGTTCCCGCCCTTGGGGTAATAATACTCACGTTGGAGATTGCTTAGAAACTTGTTCAATGATTGACTGATTCAGCTATTTCCTTCCTGTTACAAAAAAGATGAAATTCTAGTAGCTTCACAAGTTTCCGTAGTGTGTACTTCTATTTCCACCGGTTTCTAAATCTCTATTTTTTTCTGTAAAAGAGTTATCCTATCTTCAGTTACTTCCTTCATAGTTGATTATCATCTGCAAAAACACTTACTTGTTCCATGTTACATATTATTAAATTAATAGTTTATAACATCAAGTATTTAGATTTCCGTAAAGAATATAAATGGAAGACTTCTTCTAGAATATTTATCTCAATATATTGAACTTTTTAATGCAACCAGTCATATTTTTCAAAAACTTCTTGAGAGACTTTTTGTAAGACCTTTAGAGCTCTTTTTTGAATTTCAGATACATATTTCTGCAACTGTCTTCCATTTTGTACGCAGAACATGGAAATCCTTACAGAGAAAAAAACATGTTTCATGATTTATATAAGTATATTTTCTTTTAAAAATCCGGATGTTTACACTGACTTTAATTTACTAGATAGACTAATTGTAAACAGTTACTGCCAACAGGATTTGTAACATCAGGAGTTTTCTTCGAATAAGCTAAAACAATGAACTTCTCTCAACCCCGTAAAACGGGAAAGCTCTTGGAAAATGTCAATGATATTCGGAATTTCTCTATATAAAATAAAACGTGGGAATGACATATTACAGCTTGTTATTCTGTCATGAAAGTAAATTTAATTTAATTGTTCACATGTATCTATTAATATAAGAACATATTTTGAAGAAAAAAAACTTTTATGTAATTTATATACACAAGCTAGTAACAAAAAAAAAGTAAAGCAATTAAGTTCCATTTGTAGCTCACAATTTGAGTATTGTTTAGAATTGTCTGTAAGAAATAGCTGTTCTATTAGTACATTCTTAATGCACAGAAAAGTGTCCTTTGTTCTTAATCATTATAACTTTCAACACTTTCATAATTCCTCACATCTCATCAGAGTGCATTAATAAATTTGTAAACTAATTTTTACATTTAATACTCAAGTTCATAATAATATAATTAGAGAAAGAAATCCAACCGTTTCAGTGAAAAATAACCTTTTGGTTAGGAAACGTGACAATAAGAGAATAGTTTTAATAAAGGCGAACAAGGAAACATTGAACCCTATTAAAATGGAAAATGAAAACAAAATTGAGATTCTCTTAACATTATCGAACAAATGTTTTTTAGTTAAGAAGAAAGAAGCAAATTCTTCCATCTGAAAACAGTAAATCAATAAAGGTTTTCACCAAATAACGATCTCGATGCATTACAAGACGTAGATCATTAACGAAATTATTTACTATCTTGTTTAAATTTGCCAACTCAAAAAAATATAATTTATTCTGTTCATTACTTGATCTATTTTAAAGTAAACACTAGAAATGGCCACAAAGAAACTTTATATACAACGCAGCGACGAAGTTAATTGTTCCTCATCCTGATTATACATACTGGCTGCAAGAATAAACACAGTTTTTAGAGGAACTCGCTTCAGAGTTGGACATTAAACAAAATTATTAAGCCCATAAACATGTCTTTATCACTAAGAAATCTAACTCTCTTTTAAATTACTGACTTTTTAACCCTTTCGGAAGTTTTAAAGCAACAGCGTGAAGTATCTTAAAACGACTTTAAGGAGCTTTTCGACGAACATAAAAATGATGCATGTTATTTATGAATTTATGATAAGCACCGTACCACCCTTTAAATTATACACTGTGGTAAATATTAATGTTTTGCAGCAAGTAAACTCCTACTAGGAACATTTATCAACCTCAAAGTATCGTGAAACAAGAGAGAATTTTAGAGTATGTAATTAACAGGACGAGCAGAATTACAAAAAAGACCCAGTTTCACTCCTGTGATTACAGTTTTCAGTGAAAGCTCAAGAATTTTTAATCTTTTCTAAACCTATTTTTAAGAGAAAATTTGAATAATAATTTTAAAATTTCATACATTTAATATTTCTCATCCTCATTTCAATATTTAAAACAATTTCAATACTTAATTATTTTCACATTACTTTATGATTTCAAAACGATGTTTCTAAATACTAAGAAAGATTTTTCAACTAAATGTTGTTAAATTTATATTGAAATCCATTTTTTGAAGATCATTTCTAATTCTTATTTGATAGTGTTAAGTGTCGTTTGGATGTTTTCCGAATAAGAGAGCTCGAATCACAGTTTCTATATCAACATTTTTAATCCAGATTAGGAAAAAATTAGACATACTACATTTCCTTAAAATAAATCACTATAAACTTCATTCAATCTTATCTAATAATGATATTCATAAGTAATAATAATTTTGAAGAAGAACACACATAACTTGAATCTAATTTCTTATTTTTCCCTAAAGAATTCTGTTATGTTACCTTTTCGAAATTTAGAGTTATGCTCTTTTCCTAAAATTTCGCATTAAAGAACTAGCGGGTAACATTTAAAATGCAATTTAATCAAAAATAAATGTAAAAAATTCTTGTTAAAATGACATTTAGATTTCTAAATTATCTATAAAATCTATTTATTTATTTAAAATCACAATCTTTGGTGTCAAATTCTTTTCCAAAAATTACTAATTATGAATTAACAAAGCATGAAATTATGATGTAAAATATTTGTAAGACCCGAAATACTGATTTTTTTGCATGAAATGTTTTATGATGCATTTTAATGAACTAATATTTTGAAATTTTGAGAAATGAGTAAATTAGCTAATTTCTTTAAAAAAATTTATTTTTAAATGATGAAATAAATTAAGGAATTGTAACTACCACGCTCTTCCGATCTCTCCTGAAGTAACAGT
>BMAW01132833.1:414227-447128 GCA_019974015.1 Nephila pilipes | reverse complement strand
TATATATATATATATATATATATATATATATATATATAATTTAATGCGAAATAACATCATGATATCTACATTTATTAATTTGCAGTTAACATATTTAATTCCTTTATACTTTGTCGATATATGTGCAATTCAATTTATTAAAAGATTCCTATATATATATTCTTGCAGATTCTTTCGAGCTAAAAATAATTAACGCGCTCCGTTTATGCCCTGAGGTGGCGAAAAAAAATTCTTAAAAGAAGGAAAAAAAGTAAAGAATTTGCCTTTAATGACCAGACTGGTCTTTTTAAGTTATTTTCTCTGAGAAAAAGTTACTTTTGTGGAAATATTTTTTGCTGCAGGAAACTTGGTGTTTTCCACGTATTACCATTAAATTCTTCCAAAAAAATGGCTGCGTGACATTAAACAAGTGACGCGTAACCAAAATCAAGAATACAGCCGTAAATATAAGACAAGGAAAAAATATGTTCATCTCACTTAGAGTAGATTCACGTTCTTTTTTACTAGAATTTTCTGAGGTATTTTCACTGTCTAAAGGAGAAGAGATAAAAAAGAACCTTAAAAGGTTATTTGAAAAAACAGCGAATTTGGAGTTTTGAGAAGACAATTGCTCTAACAATATTTGTTAAAAAAATGTATATATACTTCCAATGAGACACTTTTTTACACTTTTTACAAATCCTTATCACCGTAACAAAATCATTTCAATAAGAAAGATTTCTAAGTTATTTTTTTTTTCAAGTTTAACAACAATGTAAAAAAGAATTGTTTATTTGGATTTTAAGAAACACATGTTCAACAATTCCTTCCATTGTCTTTTTAAAGTTTTGGATACATACTCAGCATACGTTTATTGAGGTACTTAATTTTCGTGGTTTTACAGAACACCCGTAACTGTTTTTTATTCACTTCAGTTTATATAAAAATAAGTAATGATTACATTTTTAAGTAAATAATTTAAAAAGAAGTCTAGATTTTGCTCTTACAATTCTTCTTTGTTAAGCAATACTTTCTATTTTCTTATAAGTCTTAAGACCCTCAAATTATTTGCGGTTTTGTATTTATTATGATTAGATAAATTTAGTTACCATCTCAAACTTTGCAAAATTCTACTACAAAGGGTCTATTTTACTGAAAATTAAACTATTTTATAATTTTTTATGATTTTGGATTTCTTGAGAAGATGCATTGACACAAATTCTGTTTTTACAACTGAAAACAAAATGTTTTTGAATGATAAAAAGACATCCAGGCTTTAAATTATTTTCTGTTCATTTAAATATTAATTATTTTTGTTAATCCATACAAAAAAACGTTTGCTTAATTTTTCAATTAAAAAATTAAATTTTCTGAACATAAGGCTGTTTATAACTAAATATCAAATATATATTCAGTTAAATTTGATATTCCACTAAATTGAATTTGAGCAATATTAGAAAATATTTTATTCAAATGAAACATTCATTTAATTTTCTTTGCATTAACTTCTATAATGTTATTTATTCAATGTAAGGAAATTTTCTATAATTAAATGTATATCTGTGCAAGACAAATGAAATAACTTCCAATTTTTAGGATTCAGAGCAATAAAATATTGACATGGCAGTTAGTAAAAATAAGAACATAACTGTCTTAACTTTGAACTGGAAAATATCATTCATTGTAAAAAAATTTTTTACTTTTGTATCCTGTTTTAAGTTAATTACCGATAGAATCAAATTCTAAATCAAAAAAGATACATCCACACATTCTTAAATAAGCAATTTTGTCATATTCATATGAGACAATCATATTTCACTAAAAGATTTTAACATGATTACTCTCATACTGTAGTCACATGATCAGGAAAATCTTAAATGTGGCTGTAAATCCTGGCAAAAGGTCTCTCATTATTTTTACGAGAAAGTATATACTTGTAATTAAATACAATAGGGAGAAAGGGAGGCCCCTGCTGTTTTTGCATACAAAAGAATAGTTTCCTTAATCAGATTATGTTTTGATGGTTATTTATGTCTAAGAAGAATGTTAAGTAAACGTATACGTAATGAATTTAGATTAAATGAAATACAATATGATTCTAAATGAAAGAAAAATAAACTGCTTTATAAGTATAATAAACTCTCTTTTATGAATTAACTGCTATTATTAGATTCTATTATGAAATTTTGACAAAAATGAAATATTTAAATCTTTTTCAAAAAGGATGAATTGAATGATTGTGGATTATTCATTAACGTCACACTTAGAAGCAACATGTGATCTATTGATGATGGACTTTGTAATTTTGGGACTCTGTCAAGTGACAAGGAGGACACTTGATCTGGTATTTTACTCTCTAAATTTCCTCATGATCCCTTACTAAGTACATCAGATAAGAGAGGAGAAATAAAAATTCACTTACTTGTTTGCCTTACAGTATAAACTGGAATACATGAAACGAATCAAATATTCTAGTGCAGGGATCACCAAACGTTTTTGATCGCTTACATCTATGACAAACACAACAATAAGTTGTTGATCTTGTAATATAAAATAATATAGTATGTAATATCGTGTAGGTCAAAAAGTGAAATTATTTATCTATATGAGTGCGTGTGTGCATTTAAATAAAATTACATTTCGAATTAGAATTCAATGTGAGCAGTGTGATTGCATTTATTTAGTAATATCGAAAAAGTCTGGTTTGATTTCATCTGTTTAATGGAATTTGAAGATCTGGTTCTAACTCTAACCTATTTCTGTATTTGTTAAATTCCTCAGACGCTAGAGAAACAAGGCAGAGTGACCAATGAGAGAACCTCGCTTTCATGTGGTATACTACATACTCTCGCAAGTGATCCCAAGTCTAAATCTTTGGCATATCCGAAGTATAGCTTTATGAACCTCCTGGAATACGTATACCTCACTTTGGAGACCACTGTTCTAATATATATTGTTAAGCTCTGAAATAAAAAAAAATGATTAGACATTTATAGACCCAAATAAGAATAATTAATGTGTTATGTACGTAAGCTTTTTCATTTGCACAGTATTTTTCATACTAGAGTAAAAGATTTTAGGTATAATTAAAATACATCTCGTTGTTCAATACTTGATGTTAACAGACTGACATTCCTTTCTCATCATATAACCAACTTACATACGTTCATATTCATCCAAATTGGTATCTCATAATGATTACATTGAAAAGATCATTTCAATTTTTGCTTGGAAGTAAATTTATTATTACAATAGTTTTCTTAACAAACCCTTCTAAATAAAATATATCGTCTTTTAATATCATTTGTATTAGTTATTAAATACTTTATTTTTTTAAAAATTTCTGAAATTGAATTTCATGAAATTTATAATAATAATATAAGAATGTACTCAGTAAATTAAAATTTATTGTTTGCATGCAAACTCTTACCATACATTCGTGCAGCATAAAATGTTAAAAGGTTATTTAATGGGATTACATCCATCAATGCTAATGCAAGAATGCTAAAAGTAATTTATTTTGCCAAATTTTGAAAATAATGAATATATTATATTAATTATTTTCAATTATTAATAATAATTTTATTAATAATTATTATTAATAATTGATATATAAATGTATAGCACTTTGAAAATAATTAATATATTATATTAATTATTTTCAAAGTGATTATTGTTGATCTCAGAATTTGATAAAACTTTTTTTTATTCACACAAATACTCAATGAACGATTTGAGTTATAACTGGTGTGGGTGTTCAATTGTCGTTTCTTTGAATACTTTGTATTTCATTGACCTATGCACTGTGTAACGTAATCGAAGCAATTTGAAGTTTTTGTCACGATTAAATTGATATATTCAAACGACCATCACCTTCTTTTCTTATGCAAATTTTTGACGGCATCTTCCTTGTCTGTTCATTTGATACATTTTCTTTATGTCAACAAATGTTTTTGGAAGAATTCCGAGATCCTTTTATTTGATTTATTTTTTTTTTCTTCTTTACTGAAAAAAAGTATTGTTAATTTATTAGTTTAGAAAAGTGATGATTTACATCAGTACACATTTTTCATTAATAAAATGATTTTCCAATTGATGTTAGAGGCTGTGGATATTATTGAAATAAATTTAATATCTGGCACTATTAGAAGTATACTTAGTAAAAGTTTTTGCTGGAAGAAATATACTAATTTTAAGTTGTTTTCCACTTAATTCTTCGAAGAGCTGCTGTAATATACTTTAGATTTTCTATTTACAGAATAATTATCGTTTAAAAGATGAAGCATTTTGTTGCAGCATAATTTAGAAATTAATCCATTAAGCAATTACTACTCTGATACAGCCAGATTTTTCATTAGATATACTTTAGAAATATCCTGCTATTTTTTCTTTTATTAATAATGAAGATATTTCAATATTTTTTAAATGTTTCATTTTAGCTTTTTTTTATTAGTAATAAAAATTTGAATTATGTTTCGTCAAGAAGAGGTATTTTTAGATCTTACAACTCATTTTGAAACAGTTCGTTTTAAAGATTGAGACACAGCTAGGAATCTCAAGTGAGATTATTTTCAAAATATATTTTGAAATATATATTGCAATATTTTAATTTCATGTAACTTTTAGAAACTCAATAATTTGTCCGTACCGAAAAAAAGTCATGATATAATAAGTAGTGAACAAACATGTATAGCATATGTAAGTGAATTAACAGAAAAGATGAGGCATTAAGATATATTATTCGATATATCCTTATGCGAATTAATAATAGTTTTTCGTTAATAGTTACTTATTAATTATAAGTAACTTGAAAATTTTACAGAAAAGCTATTTCTAGAGCTTTTTGAGTCTAACATATTTTCTTGCTTTTCGGAACATGTATATCATAATGTTAAATTATTTCACTGTATTTTATCTTTGTTTCTTATGAGACTTAAGATCAACTTTATGAATAAAAATTTTAGACAGAATAAAAAAAAAAAAAAAAAAAAAAAAAAACTACTAACAGGTTTATTATTCTGAGTTAGATATAAGCAATAACTAAAATTTAAATATTTGAAAACATTATGTCAGTTATTTAATTTTTAAGAGAAATATACTCACTCTGGCATTTGAAAGAAAGTTTTTCTTATTTTTAACTTGCATTTGTCCATGCTGTTTCTTCAAGAACTAATGCTCGATGATCCAATAAACAGTCATAGAAAACGATGATATCTTAGCAGTGAAAGACAAATGTAGTTTTTAAAATAGTAAATTCAGTATTCGGAATCAGATATAGTGCCCGGCATGATAGCTCAAATTGTTAATAATGAAATGCCTAAAATTAAAATAGGATTAGAAATTTAAAGCAAAAAAAATTTCAAATATATATACGTATAATTTTCTTCTCTCTCTTTTAATTCTGAAAAAAAGAAATGAAATTAGGAAATATTTAAGACATGGAAACTCAATGAGAATCTCACTACCTTGATTTTCCTTTACGCATTTCTCTTGAAAAAAAAATGTTTACCAAAATGTTTAGAAATTCGTTAACTTGATTTCCTTTTTGGTTAATCCATTCTCGAAGTGAAAATTTCTCTGTACAAGTGGTTTTATTACACGAACACTTTTTGGACGGGAAAGTAGTGGTTACTGAAGCTAAGTCCGCAGAAAAAAAACATCCCTCTTAAATTTAAAATGAAAATTAAAGCAAACATTAAATATTTTACGGAGATTCACAAAACTAAAAATAATGATAAAATAGTCACTATAATAAAAGTTATTCTATTTTATTTTACTAAAGCATTCGATGATATTTTCATATTTATTAATTATGCGCGTGTGTGTTTAATATATTTCTTATGCAATTTAATGATTGAATTAATTAAAGTATTAATTTTCAGCCCAAATAACATACCAATTTCCAGTAAAACAGTTGCTTTTCATTTGATAAAACTATACTTTACGAAATTAATTTGCCATGCAGAATGAAAGTCACAACAAGTACTAACAAAAATGTAGCTTTTAATTCAAGACTGGTAAAATGGTAAAACGAAAGCTTTTTAATGTTTAGAGAGGTTTACGTTTTTCAGAAATTATTTCTAAAGTTTTGGCAAACTTCTAAAATCGCTCAATTTAAAAAAAACTGCTTAAAGATACATTTAAATATAACAGTTTTTTTCAATTCAGTTAAGAATGGTAAACGAATGAAGTTATTTACATAATAATTGTGCACCTTTTTCATGAAATCTGTATAGCTGATCACATAACAATATTTTGTCTATTACCTAAGCGGTTATTTTTATCCATTAACACTCGCAATTAGTTGAAAAATGTTAGTTCATAGTTATTATCAGTCTTGATAAGGCATTTTAAAGTGTTTAATCTTTTTTTTCCTCATAATTTAACTAAATTAATACTTTGATTCATACTACTTAGAATAATAAGTACATTCAATATATGTTTATGTTATTTCACTTGCTATGTGTTAGACATTTCTGTGTCTATCTTTCTATTTGGAAAATACTTTCCAAATTATTTTCGAATTCACAACAAAACTGAATATTAATACAGAGCTGTATTTAATTTGTGATCATAAGCACTAGATTAATATTGAATTAAAAAGTTTTGCTTCAGGGAAATCTTAATCACTTTTAGCTACCAAATTTATTATTAATGGTAGCTTATTTCAAAGCTGACTTAAATATTAGCCTAAATAATGCTGAAAGTAAATGTGCACATGAAATATGAATAAAAGTAATAATTTAGAATAAATGAAAGCTTTCAGATATTTAAATAAGCACTCATTTACATTTGTTCCTTATGGAGTAATAATTGTTGATTATACTTCTTCAGGAATTGTATATCTGCTTTCCCATTAAGGTATATAAAATTATTAGTTATAAGCATTTTCTCTTAGCAAATGTTTATATAGTACTCTAAAATAGATATACTTTGAATGCAAATAATTTTATGAAGTTCATTGATGTAGGAATCATATGGTTCTTAGTAGAATGAATAAGATTATTAAGAAAATGGAATTCTAAAGCAAAAGAAAATACTATAACCTGTCATTCTTATGAGAAATGATATATATTTGGAATTAAAACTTTCGATGTATAAATACATATACAGGTGGTTATAAAAAACTTTACCGACATCTGCACTTCTAGCTTCCGTTCCGCTTAACCGATCGAGATGAGATTTCAATTATAGTTATTTCGAGATATGCGCTCGAGATTCTGTGAATAGCAATACAGTAGCTCTCACGGTTACGGTTTTAATAACAGAAACTCGAAATTTTCAAATGGCAATACCTACTTTTTCCGGTCGCAAAATTTCAGCGCATGCGTAAACCATAAATAGCGTTGGAACGAAATTTACATTCCCAAAAACGGACATGTTATGCACATAAAAAAACAGTTCTTCGGGGCGAACGGAGGAATACTGCATATGACAGAGAAAAGACACCAATCACTGATGACAACACATATCTGACAAAAGGATACATTTGATTTAGATCAAACATTTCCCAGACGATTGCCATTATATGCAATTACGCACTGCATTTGGGAGAAGGTGGAGAATAATGCTGAACTCAACATAGTGTGTGTGTGTGTGTGTGTGTGAGAGAGAGAGAGAGGAATATTTGCAATCTCTCCCTTTATAGGATCTTTGAAATCAGACAAAGTTTGCAGAATGCACATATAAACTCTGGATTTGACATATCCCAAAAACCAGAAATCCGTTGGAATTGGATCGCGGAGACCACGGGAATGAAAAGCGTCAGATAAAGCGATCACCAAAATGCTGTTCTAGGATCCTGCGAACAGACTTCGCTATACAGGGAGGTGCACCATTTAGCATCCAAACGATGCCATTTAATGCATTCCGATAAAGCAATTCTGGTTTTATACTATTTTGCAGCATGGCTGCATAGCGAGAGGTTGTTACAGAGCATGTTACAAAGCCCGTTGGTGACGATTCCTCTAAGAAGTACGGGATGAGAACAAATGTGCCTGTAATGCTGCAATACCCAGTAATTTTTGCTTCAAATAAAGGCATTGGTACCACAGCGTGAGTAGTTATTCGTGTTTGCCCAGTGCACACAGTTTTTGGTGTTCACGTTGCCATTTAAGTTGAAAGGCGCCTCGTCCGTCCATAGTATGCGAATTGGCCAGTCGTTATCATCATCGTATCGCATTAAAAATTCACTTGCAAAGTCCATACGTAGTTGTTAGTCCCCCGGCTGCAATATTTTGACACTCTGGTACAAGTATGAAAACATGCAAAATATAGAACGCGGTAGCTTTGGGACCGTTGCTTTCGGTATATCCAACACACGCGCTGCGTCTCTTGCGGTTTGCATGTGTCTTAAAGTCCCAGTGTAATGCACCTTCGTGACAACGTCCTCGGAAACAGTTGGCCATTCGAATCGCGGTTTATCACAGGTGCAACCCGTATCTTCGAATTTCTTTTTTTGTATGTGCAAAACATGTCCGTTTTTGTTAATATAAATTTCGTTCCAACGCTATTTAAGGTTTTCGCATGCGCTAAACATTTTGCGAAGGAAAAAAAAGACGTTGCTATTGGAAAATTTTGAGTTTCTATTACTATAACCATAACCGTGAGCGCCACTGTGTTCCCATTCACAGAATATTGAGCGCATACCTCGAAATAACTATATTTGAAATCTCATCTTGATCGGTTAAGCGGAACGTAGAGGTGCAGATGTTGGCAAAGTTTTTTTTATGACTACACACTATATATATATATATATATATATATATATATATATATATATATCTTTTTTATCGTCATTTTACTTAAACTTTAACTCTTCAATGCTTGTTTTCTGCTGTAAAATGTAATGAAATGCAAAAAAAGCCCACCATTGAACGACTTTACTTGTTCAAATCAAATAAAAATGGAAAACACTACCATGGATAATTCCTTTTTCCAATTTCTAATTCTTCTAATCCAGATTTCTGTCAACATCATCCGAACATAAGAAATAATCTTCTCTTCTGTTCAAATTTCGTGTGAATTATTACATAGAACCATATGAAAGAAATCAAGGCTCCCCAAAGCAATTGAAGATAAGTGAAATTCCCGTCTGGTTTCCGGTCTTAGTCATTCAAACTCATTCTTATGGTCGAATGATCCATGTCATCATTTTGTCCCCATTGTCTGGCAGAAACCTCCGGATATCTAGCTCCAACATATAAGACTCTATCTGTTCTTCCCTTGTGATAATGGTAGGTTTTCAGAATAAAAGAGAAGAGAGGAAATATCACCAAAAGAAATATCTCCTGCTACATTATAATCTGATTGGTCCTGAATGATGGGGATAAGTTATGTGTCAGAGCATTGGTTGACTACTGATTTAGTGACTGGGATCATTTGAGTGTTATTAACAATGCCCCTTATGTGCATATATTTATGTGCTCGTCAGATTCATTATATTTTATGTACATGTTTTATAATTTGTTACACTTTAATTAAAATTATAGAACTATCTCTAAGTCTATTGAATAAAATCTGAAAAATGAAGCTCATATTTAAATTTAATGAGAGAGGATGAGAATTTCTTTGTGTTGTTATTGGGGAAATGTATAAATTTTTCTGTTTATTTATTTATATTTAGCTGTGAATGTTGTATGCATTAAACTCTTCGAAAAAAGATGTTTTGTAAGGTTTCAAAGATTTTTTTCGAATAAACTCTTTTAATTATATTTGTACTTGATACCAAAATGATCATTAATATATTTAAGAAAAAAGATTTTAGTGACATGCCAAGATTGTAAAAAGAGTATTAAAAATAAATACATTCTATACATGTTAAAGAATTACAAAATACAAGCTGTATATGAATCATGCAGATTAAGCAAATTGAGCTATACTATTAGGCAAAAAAAAACACTAAGTTATAAACTCTCTTAAATAATAATTATCCATTTGTTGGTGCAATATAGATGAAAAAAAAATACACACGATTTAATCGTAATAGCACCTTATCCAGAAATTTAAACAAACATTTAACGAAAACATAAAAATTCACTTATTAAGGATTCATAGAACTTTTTAAGAAATAAAATAACTTAAAATAAATTATAGATTTCGAAAATTATAACAAAATTTTGATATAAAATATAAATAAGTGCTCCATCTTTGTTTTCTTTTAATCAGAGACAAATTTCAACAAACAAAAGTCATCATTTTCTTACCTTAAATATGAATGTATACTTGTTAATGCAAGCATTAAATAATTTCTCACTGCATCAGAATATGAGACTATTTAAATTGTAATAAATTTATAACACGAACGTGTCTTACTCATATTCCCACACGCTACTAAACGTGTAGATATACTTGAAAATTCTTCTCCTGAATTGGATCAATCAAAAGTTTTATACTTAATGTAATAAAGGGAAGATGTCAGTTATGTTGAGACGAATTAATTATCCGAAAATATATGCAAAAGATTTATAAAGCTAATTTGAGTTTCATGGAAATAAAGTCTTAATGTTAACATTTCTGAGAATTCACAGAGCTGTTAATGATGTCAAAGCATTAACTTAATACGAGCAGCTAACTTCATTACTATATTAAAGATAGTAAATCACTTAAAGGAGGAGGGAAATTCGCTCATTCTTTCCGAAAGAACTAAATGTGTCCAAAAATTTGTTTTATTAAATGAAGATTAAAGAGAGATAAATATAAAACAAGTGATTTTCTAAGTAATCACAGCACACATTGTTGAACATCGAATATATTTTGTGTACTTATGTGAAGCAACTTAATTTTTGATCAAAGTAAAGCTTAAGGAAAATTAATTATCAAGGAATTTTTGCTGAGATAATTGCACCGTCAAGTAAAATGTCAATGTCTACAAGAAAGTTGACTTTCTACGTTTATATCACATATGCATAATTATTATCAGTTTATATATTAGTTGACAAGCGAAGAATAAAATGTGTTGTTATTTTTAATTAAAGTGTTATATATTTGTAGTGCATATTCGAACACAGAATCGACCCCTGATCTATACCATTATAACTTAATTTGAGTTTAATAATGAGATTTGATTAAAGAATATTGCTGAAACTTACAAAATGCAGCTTGTCTTTCACATGTGTATTCCCTTTTTATGTAGTTGTGACATTAGTAACTGAATTTATTTGATTTTATATATTCATGGACGTCTTAAGGAAGCAATTTAGTAACATTTGTTGAATTAACTTATCTTTATTAATAACTTGTTTTGAGGATTTATTCCCTTGGAATTTCGTCTAATTGTTCTTCTGAATTACTTTTATATGTAGTTGGTTTCCTGCCTTGATCTTAGTTTGAAATTAAATCTTCTATCAGATAAATTTTAGTAATAATTATTCTTAAGGTATATTAAAGTATTGCTTTTCGATTTATGAGTAAAAGTTCTCTTCGAATTCGAATTCTAAATTCCTTTTTAACAAATGGGATTACAATGCTCATTTTCTTTTTTTTTACATAAATTTTAAATCAATTTCGTTTATGTAAAAATAAAACGAAAAAATTTTTTCATTAATTCTATTTTTTTGATAATTGATTATTTATTACCGTCACACTAGAAGCGACACAAGAGCTATAAGACCTCTCCTAACTTTCCACACAATGGAAACAGAAAGACCTGGAACCTCGATCAAATTTAACATGCATCTGCTCTGCTACAGGTCAGGTTTTTAGTGGCATCACGGTTCGAATCAAGATTCGACGAAATCAACACGAAATCACCGAATAACAACGCGAATCCACTACCATGACCATAAGGCTACCGTGGCCACTGCTTTCTTGATAAATAGAAATGTAACAATACATTTAACTGAATTAATTTGTAATATTCCTCATATCTATTGCTTCTCAGTGTATCTTATATATATTCTAATATCTTCAGATAAATAGCTATTAATATGTAGAACGTGAGAAATCATGCATAACGCCTTTTTTTTCTTTCGCGTGTTTAACTGATGTTAACTTTGATTTTTAAATACTTTTATTACTAATATACAATGAAATATGACTGATTTGAAGAACAAAGAAAAACAAATAAGGAATAGCTTCATTTTTTTTAAAAAAAATTTTGCTCAAATTTTTTAACATGAACTCCAGTAAAAATTATATAAAAAAAAAAACGATAATTTCTCATTTTCATACAATAAACCTTTCTATAGGGAATTGTGATTTTTTGTCTTTTTTAAGCAGTTTTATTCTTGTAATATATAAAATAAAAACAAAAATGAATATTACATTTATAGTAATAACGATTCTGACAAACTGAAAAACTATTTTTATCCATGCGAATATCTAAATGCACATAAATTTTTATGCGTAAATTAAATTTACATTGCTCTCTAAAAATCATTCTAAGTATCTCGTATATTGATTGCCAAGTTTTTATTTCATTTTAATTTTTTTGCATATCAATTAAAATACGTTTGGCTTCTATGAAATTAATGAATATATTTTGTTTTCTAGTCGATTCAAATCGTGATTGTATTCAATGCTGCCATACAAAATATTGGTGATGCAGCACGTTAAATTGTTATGGACTTCAACTTCCTCACTTGGCGTGATGTGGAATTTAGAGGTTACACGTACATGTTTACGCCAATAGGAAAACTTGGAGTCTCAGCAGGTCCTCATCCCCGCTACGCATGTCTTTTGTGAATCATGACTTGAAATCCCAATTCACCGGAATTAATGTCAACGAAGATCTTGTGATCATGGTCAATCGACTATGTTATTTGAAAGTGCGATGAAATTTACTTTGTTTGTCTTAACGAATGTACTAGAATTAAACGTGGTTAATACATTTTCATCCACAAGATTACTGTACTTTAATGATTTTATTTAAATGCATAATCATAAGTAACAAATCAGAATTTTATAGCAAAACATAACAAGTATCAGGTATTTATATTACAGCTCTGTAATTACATGAAATAATTTAATCATCCCAAATAACCTGAATACTATTTTACAGAAATCAACTTTTTATCGAACATTCCTATTGTGAAGAAATTTAGAATAAATTTAGATCTTGGATGAACAACGAATGCAATAAAATGTCACTAAAATTTTCAGTCAATCTTTTCCAGAAGAATTATTTAAAAATGGTAACTTTAATAGAACTTTCAATTAAAACAAAATCTTGTGAATAATCCAATCAATATTTCTCTAAGTAACTATGTATTTCAAAATGAAATAATTTCGATGTCATTAAAGAAATGAGATATATTTTCAAATGGATTTTGTAAAAACATATTCCATTGCTTCAATAATTTATATTTTCTTAATACCAGGTATACTACACTAAGGTCCTTTTCTATGGGAAAATAAATTGCTTACGT
Source organism: Nephila pilipes (assembly GCA_019974015.1). Lineage (NCBI taxonomy): Eukaryota > Metazoa > Arthropoda > Arachnida > Araneae > Nephilidae > Nephila > Nephila pilipes. The sequence continues at coordinate 433,782 of BMAW01132833.1, read as the reverse complement.
TTCGATAAACAGAGATAAATTCCAGAGCGTTACAAGAAACTTTTTTTACAGAAAGAAAAAAACTTTCACTTTAGGACGTGATTTTAATCAGAAATTGAGTACGTAGAAACCCGTTTTAAAGAAGATATTATTGATGACATCCAAATGCTCGAATCTGAAAAAAAAAATCAAAATATTCTCATCGCATGCTTCTTTTTTTCTCCTTGAATATATAATACTCCAAATTTTTTTAATTCTGATTTTCCAAGTGCACCTTCGCCATTTATTTTAAAGTTTCTTAAAATGCCTCATAAGATATTTGAGGATGCGCGCAGAATTACTAATACTTCAAAGTTATTTATATTCTAAGAAAGAAATATCATGACTCATTTCTTCCGTAATCCTGAGCATTACTGAGACTGAATAGATATCTGAGGCTTTCAGGAATAAAGAAGAACAATATCTTCAGATCACATTAAACACAAAAAGTAAATAATGGCTTATTTGAAAGGATTTTAAAAATATCCAAATTATTTTACTTTTCTTTTTAAGTGAATTTTTTTAGCAAATCTTGTTGCAATGTTTTCAGTACCTCATCTGAAAGAGAAAATAAATCTTATACAGAATTATTTATTAAAATTTCTTAAAGTACCTCTAAAAATCCATAAGCCACCCTACAATTCGTCGATACAACTTCTTGCCTGCAGAAATACTTTTGTTATATGTATTTACTTTATTCTAGGAAAAGATAACTTTTTCATGAATCATGAATTACTGGAATAAATATTTTATGTTTATGCGTGTGTGTTTGGATTTCATAATGAAAAACAATTCATTTTACAATACACATCTAACAAATAAGTGTACAACATGTGCAACAAAACAATGTATGAGGATGCACATACTTTATAAGACCACTTATCAGTTCAGAAAGAAAGAAATTTCTTTTTTTTATTAAAAGCCTTCCCTTTTAGTGCATTTGTTCTATACATGCACATTATTACTCGCTTTTCCTACTCTTTAATTAATAGTTTAAATGTATTTTAAAGTTCGCAAATGATGAAGATTACATGAAAGATTATCTCAATACCGAGAAATAATGAGTTATGAAATTTTTGAAATAAGGAAATAAAGTCACTGTTTACGGTTTTTTTTTTTTTTCTTTTACTTTATATTCTTATCATCATCATAAAGTTTCAATTCCGTCATTAAGTGACATAAATATGAAAGAATAAGTTCTTTAGTTGATTCTTTTTATCAATTTAAATTCCTTGAATACAATGTATCGCAAAGAACTAAATGAATATCTTCAAAGAATATTGTTTCTAGCATGCATTGCATGCATGAAGCTGTTATGAACAAAATTAAATAATGTTAATTATTTCAAAAAACTAAATAATACTTTTAATTATAAGATACACGCAAAAGCCTATACATACAGCGGGTTGCAATAAGATTCTTTATAAAATATGAGGGGAGATTGTACTCATCGAAGAGGACAAAATTTACTATGAAACCTAGGATCGCATTCCACTCTTAATAACAGAAAAATTTAAAGTGAGATGTCGAAATTAAGCTATAAACTGTAAGAAGACAGAGAAATAATGAAACTTAAGTTACTTAAAACCAATTTTTGGTATCAGAAAATACCTGATGTAGCTGCTCAAAGTGGATCCTAAGTGGGGCGTTGAGCAAGTCCTACAGATGAATGAATATCAGGCCTACCCTCTCTAAGATTCCTGGTGTCTTGTTCATCCTATCTAGCAACAAATATTCTCGCTACGATATCTTTCAAACTGGCCATAGGCGACTTGTATATCAATGCCTACATGTGTCCTCACAAAAAGAAATCTACTAGGTTTGGATATGAATAGTGGGAAGGTCAAGGTCCGCCCGCTTCAATCCAGTGTCTGAGATATGTGGTATCCAGGACATCGGTTGAAAAGTGTGAGCTGGGCTCCATCATGCATGAACTATATATATATATATATATATATATATATATATATATATATATATATGTGTGTGTGTGTAATGGAAGAAACAGGCTAAATTAAACTAAGAAGCACTTGTTCCAAGAAAACAGAGTATTGTTCATCTGTCAAAAGTTCTGGCAACAAGTATGGGTCAACCAGTCGATCGCCAACGATACCTGTCCACAAATTAACGCAAAATCTTTCCTGGTATTTACATGGGGCAATTAAGAGAGGATTGCTCTCAGCCTAAAATTATACATCCCGAGTGTTCAGATTGCCCTCTCCGGTACAGCTTTGCAAAGAAAATAAAGAATAAAAATTGAATACAGTCATTAATAAGTAACCTGACAAAAAAATTCTTCTTTTGCATTGAAAACTGAAAATTTGTATACTTGAAATAAAACTGTTGCATTTTTATTATAGTTTTAGAGTATCTATTGGCACAGAATTTGACGTAAAGTATTATAAAATAATATTAATGAATCAATGTTAAATACCTCTCATTTCTCTCTCTTACAATACAAACACATTTGATGCAAAAAGACAATACTTTCAGATTTTGCATAAGAAAGGAGCTTGGTGGGATGTATTAAAAATTATACGTTTCAAAATAAAAAAAATTATTACTATGAACAAAATTCGTATGATTACAAAACAATGTAGTTGAATGTTTATAGTAATTCATGTTTACGTATTTTAAAGTTTCAGAAGTTCTTTCTAACGTGCCCAGAGGCAATCGCAAACAGCCATAATTTTTCAAGCGTAAAACTATAAATTACATCGACCCTCTTGCCTTTTATTCCATTAGAAGACAAATTTGGGGAATAAATCACAGCTCTACAAAGAGTTCCATTTGAAAAATAAAAAGTTTGGTAATTCTTTGCAACCAGACTTTCAATTCTGTCTTTAGAGTTTCTAAATCAAAGGGCTTTGTTACATATTTACTTTCAGAAAGAATCAGAATTTATCATTTGACTGAGGCACTAAAGCTTTACTCTCTATTCAAGTGACTTATTAACAAAACAGAAACCGGTCCTTTTCGTCGCACAACAGCGTAATCAAAATATCATAAATAATGTCTTTTCACGTTTTTTACTAATATTTGTTGAATTCTGAAGATATTCTTAATTGAGTATTAAAGAAGATAATTGCTTTCATTGAAATGGTTTTAGAAAACATTATTTCTACACTTTTTAATTACTCAATATCTCAATGGCATATAGAAAAATGTTTTTCAAAATCAGATTAGAAATTATTTTTTGAGATTTTAAATTTAAAGCTCATATTTTATAAGGTAGTCAAGAAGTTACAGTTGTTATTTTAGATTTTATCATTGTTATTATTCAATTCCGATGACACTGAAAATTCAGAGAGGGAAAGAAACTGATCGGGATAACAACCTTTGATGCTTTATATTCCATAAAACCAAATAATTAATAAATGAAATATAAGGATCACACTTAAATTACGAAATGGAATTATTTGCAGTAAATCTTAATTGAGACATATTCTTATTGATGTGTGAAGAGCAAATAAACATATCAAAAGTAATCATACAGATCATGAGGATATAAGATAATATACCCTCATGAATGAAATAATGTACCACTAGATGTGTAAATTATAGAAATTTATCGAATACAGATACATATATGTTGGTCTGATGTATGCTAACACATAGAGACTCCTCTTATTGTCTATGGGTTACTCCTCATATCATTTTATTTAACAGGTACCAATCGTTAATTATTGATGATGATCTCACAAAAATATTATTTAGTCATTAAAGAACAGTTATGATTTCTTCCTCTCTTTCATGCATTTATATAAATAAATGCTAAGCAATTTCTTTTAGATTCTAGCAGATTCAGCTTAGTACAATAAAACATTCGGGCTGGCTTTGCCAGTTAATTAAATTTTTTTAGGAAAGTGACATTCAGTGGTTTAAACATTTTTTTATTAATTGGTGAATCAGATAAGATTGACAAGTAGTTTAGTACATCACCAGCTTAAAAATAATATAAATTTTAATAGAGTTTAAGTATGGTTACACAAAAGAGGATAAATTAGGGCTGGTCAAGGGTTAAAGTCATGAATTGCGTGTCCGCTGAAGGTCAAACTCAGACGCAATTTTTAGTTCTGATTTTTCTTATGACACATCATGAGGAATAATGAGAATATTTTACTTTGTATCAAACTAAGCTTCAATGTCCCCATGAAGTGTGGTTTTGAAGTAAGAAAAGTGAATTTAATGCTCAAGTGTCTTCTTGTCAAATGATTACTATTCAAAATTACAAGGCCAGCCTCGGGTCTTCTTCGGGTCAGAGCTTAAAATAGTGATTGCACAAAGAAAAACGTTTTTAGACTTTGATACTTCTTGAATAACAGACTGGTGTAAAGTACTGAGAATGGGAATTGCATCATTATTCCAAAAGTTCCTTCGAGTGCTTTTAGAGTTTCTTAAAAATTGTTCTGAAGTGATTTATATTTATCATTAACATTATCAATAAATCTCGTGCTTGTGTTGGATGCTCATTTCAAGCGAGAGGGCTGCAATTTTCTCCTTATTTATCTTTAATTAATTAATTTTTATTTCTGATTTTTCATAATTAAAATAAAACTATTTTATCACTTGCGATGGAATTATTATTAACTGTAGATCATTGCTGTTAATTTATTTGATTAAATTCTGATTTTATAATCTGTAAGTTGCTTATACGACCATTGTTAATTTTAATACATAACTTATTATGACATTTAGAAATTTCATTTTATAAATTTATTAATCGTTATAACATTCTTATATATACGTATTTTTGGATCATATTAACATATACTGAATATAATTTAAACCACATTTTTTTCAAATAGAAATTTAATATCAAGCTAATAAATACAATAGAATACATATTTGTAATAGTTAAATGAATGTCTTTTAAAGTAGAAATAACGAATTAATCCTTAAATTAATCTTCAAATTTTGATTGTTTCAAGATAATAGAAAAAGTTTTAGCCTTTTTACTTCCAGAATTTAATGTATTTATGATCGTTTACTAATATACCGAATTTGAAAAAAAATAGTAAATTCAATCATTTAAGCATTTCCTTGGGATATTACTTATACTTATAGTCATTTATCTATCATTCCTGAAAAAAAAACCTCCAAATAAAGTTACTTGAGTTACAATTACCTGATATTAGATAAAGTATCCTTTAATTTTCGGCACAAGATAATTTAGTTTCTTTTAAATTAAATTGTTCTCTGAAACTCCTTTTATAACTTTTTAACTCGAAGAAGGAACTTTTCTACATCACTTAAGAACCTTAGAGCTTATACTGGATAAGTGATAAAGATGTGTATCGTTAAGAATTTTTAATGAAATTCTTTTTTATCTTAAAAATTGGTTTCTAACTTTTGTTTACGCTTCATTAGACTTTGAAGATTAGGCAACACAAAAAAATATGTATTAAGATTACATTATCATTATTCCAAAATGCAATTAAAAATTCTGAGATAATTTTTAAAAATATTATAACTCATCAATCACAAAATAAAATCTCAACTGAAAAATAAACATCATTTAAATTTTTAATTACTTATAAAGCAATTTGTAGTGAAATTACGATGAATTAGAAACAAATAGTTTTTAAAAGGAAAAATTATTAAAGAATCAATGAACAAGATAACAAATGCAGGTCTTTTTCATCTCTTTTGATCATAACGTAAACTTTGACATAGTACTCGTATTTAATAAAATTTTATAATTACCTGAATTTAATTTTTTTTATAATATAAACTTAATATTATATATATTAACCGAAAAATCTATTAATACTTAATACTTTTATATACACTTAATAATTCTAATGGGGAAAAAAACCGGAAAATAGTAAATTCATTGCTGCTTTTACAATTATGAGCTATTCAGAAAGGAAATTGGAGTGTCATATTTCGAGAGAAATAAACCTATTAAGCACTTTTTTGCCTTAGAAAGATTTAAAAAAGAAGCTAAAAATTCTTTTTTCACCTCTAAATTATATTATCTAAGAAACTCGATATAGATAGCATATAGGAATAATTAACTTAGAGTAAGTGCTTGAGTTAGATGAAAAATCAGGTCTTTGAGCTTAGAGAAGTTTCTAAGGCAGTTCAACTGCGCTCCATCATTTGTGGCATTTATTTTTTCCCACTCAGCAAAACTTTTTATCGGATAAGAGAGAACTACGGTCGTAACTAATCAATGGCTCAAGCAGGCAGTGTTATTGAGAACAAATTTATTAGACGGCAGCTGCGAGACAAAGGATAAGGAGCCTCCCTTATTCGCATAATCATTTTTTTCACTCCGTTTTGCTTAATAATTTACCTGTCTAGTGCCTGTCCTCAACTTGTTAAGGAGGATAAAAATTCTGCTTTTAATTAGTTTTAGGTAGTTACTGAAGGGAGAATTTTATTATAAATTTGGCGTTGTTTCTCCACTTATACTGTGCTATGTTTAAAAGGAATTTTTCTTTAATATATAATTACTATTAATACTTCAAAATATTGTTTATTTTGTAATAATTAAAGAAGTATAAAAACAATAAGAATAGTTAACTGTAAATAAGTGCGCGCACTCCAATATTCTACAGTTATTTTGAGACTATATTTATTTCCAGTTTAAAATACTTCTTACTAAAATTTTCTCTTAAGTTTTTCATTGTGATATAATATCCAACCCTTAAATGAAACATCAAATGGTCTGATAAATAGACCTTAGTTCAACAACAACTGATATGATGAACTGAAAAAAAATATTTTTAACAATTTTTGGGACGAAAATATACTAATACTTGTTTCCAATGAATGATTTTACTTTTTATATTCTATAAATTAGGGATATTATTTTTACTTATATAAAAAAGTTATTGGTATGAAATTTATATTTATTGTGATAATCCTGACTTTTCCATTTTCTGATATAATCATTGTAAATTTGTTAAGCTAACTTGCTTGATTTGAAACTAATCGATTTTCTTCCACCGTTTTAGTTATCATTGTGTATTTTACTCTTTATTCATAAAATAATCAAAAATTAAGAATTCGGTAAATCTTAGTGCAAAAATCAGCAAGAGAGTCATGTTAAAATATTATATCTAAATATGTAATACCGAACAGAAATTTTATTGGTCGATATTTCTTACATTGTTACCTATTCTACTGAGCTATTTTAAACAGATAACATTATTTGAAGTTGTCTAAGCAAATAACTTAACTGAAGGCTTACTTCATTTAATGTATTAATTTGTACATTCTGAATTTCTAATCATTTTGAAATGTTGCTTCGATGGAGAGATTCAAGTGTATTTATTACATTATTATGTGAATTCAAAAGTGATTCAACTGAAACTATATCCTGTTCTTACGCAAGAGCTGATGTTCTTGATATCGTTATAAGACATCACTTGTAAGGTCTATTTACTTCACCATGCACCAGTACATTAGTTATGATCATCTTAATGAAATTTTTTGAATGCCTAAAACTTTTGAGATGAGATAAAAAAAAATTGACTTAACCTTTACTTCACTAAAGAATGAATCTTACGAAATTTAGATTGCCTCTCTAAACTTTCTTCAATTCTTATCAGTTATTTTTTTACCAAAACAAATTTGCTACTTCCTGTATCAATTCAGATTCTTTAACCATTCAAATTCACATACAGCTAGGTATTTTTATTACTTTCTTAAATTAAAATTTTATCTTTCATTTCATCTATTATTCCTTTTTCTCTGACATACTGTAAGAGGTAGCAGTCTTTCGTAAGTTATAATCCATAAAACAATATCAACATACATATATACTTCTCAAATTATATTTAAAAGAAAAAGAAATTAGGTTTGAAACACATTGTTCATCGTCGTCACAAATTTTTCTCCCGCATGTGTACCTTAAATATTTTCCCTTCTCTGAAAAAACATTTCTACATCTTTACGGTAAAAATTCGTTTACTGGACATGGAATTGTTGAAGCTAGAGGAAAAAGAACCGAAAAAAAAAATTCAAATACCTAAGCGCTCAACCAAATTAAATGAAGGGTTTTTTTCGTCTCGCTTAGCAATTATTATATTCAGCGTGAAGAAATAGCCACTGGAAGCTTAATGGTCATATCACTTGATGGAATGTATGAAAGCGACTGTCAAAGTCTGGAGTTGATTGATCACGGCCCCGAAGGTTGTCAGAAATGACATAGACCCTGGGGGCATTTGTCCCCGAATGACAAAACCAATGTTCCGCAGAGTCGAATCAATCATTTGCTACAACTCTGACCTCTTCCAAATCAACTGGTGGAAAATGTAGGGAATTTAATATTGGAAGGAAGAATACTTACAAAAACGAAGAATAAGGTTGAGTAACTCGTTCATTGAAAATTCCAGAAAGTAATCCCTAGAACTTGAGTCGCATAAGAAAAAAGTTCTTATTTAGAATTTTATAAAATTGTGTGTGTTCAATACTAGAAAATTTAGTAAATTTTGATGATCATAATTTATTTATGAAACGGTACTGTTAATCATACAATTGTAGTTTTTTAACATTCTAAATTTCACGATCAAATAAAACATATATATTATTATTTGCATGACATTTTAATTCTTTCATTATATGTTGAAAATCCGATTCCTGCATAAACAGAAAATCACTTTCAAATTAAAAAAAAAACTGAAATACGTTCAATTTATTATTATATGTTGTTTACATAATTTATTGAAATTGCAGACAAATTATAAAATTGATAAAAAATTACTAAGCCTATTAATTTTTTTTAGCATTTAAAACAGACTTTATTATAATTCTGAATAAACTCAAACAATTATATGCTTATTAAGTATGATTTTCTTTAATAGAGTTCACACAGTCTTTAAGAATCAACCCTTAATTCCATTGTTTTGTCAAAAAGTTTGACATTTTTCCTAAAATAGACAAATACCTTAGAACATCGCTTGGGTGTGATTTATAATAATTTTATTACTGTAAATATTATGTCTAAGAATTGCGCTGCACTATTGTATACTACGACTCTTTGAAAATAAGTCCTAAACTAATAATAGAAATTACTTTTAAGTAACAAAACTATTTTAAACAAAGTTATTCAAAAACTTGATGAATAGCGTATTAAGAAATAAATATTAAATATTTTATATAAATATTTCTTTTGGAATTATTAATATAATCAGTATAAAATTACTTATCAGTATATAATTGTAATTTTTATATAATTGTGCTCGAAAAAAAAATTACAGCTTTCTTAGTATTCCAGTTTCAAAGAACATAAAATGCCATATGTTTTACACAATTCCGAATTTATTTTTTTCGAACATGTACTTCAAAATTCCATAAAAAAGAAAAGATTTTAAATGATTGAATTATTAAACATGCGTGCCCGGAGATTCTACTCTGTTCATTAAATATCCATATACCACATATAACATATATACAAAAGTTAAACTCTCAAGATCAATTTTTTGTCTCAAAACATTTACAATAGATGAATAATTAAAACTGTTGCTATCCTAGATAGGTATGGTAATTCTATATCATTATTATTAAAAGCTTTTTGATTGATTATAGAAGATACCTGGAATAATGGGGCAAAATTAAATATTTCTATAAAGTGTTAAGCATATACGATACAACAATCACTATTTATTAAAATAATATATTTATCTATACGCTGTTATAATTTCAATAACAAATAAACTTGACATAAAATGTAAGAAAATGTAAGCAATTAAAATTGCCTTGCTGTTTCTTAATCATTCAATGCATATATTCTCATTAGAATATGAAATGAGTACTCTTAATTGGTTAAGGAGCATGATCTTATTTGATAGTGTAATTTCATAATATTTGATCTAATTTGGAACAAAGGAAAAATCAAAGTATATATATATATATATATATATATATATATATATATATATATATATATATATATATATATACATGTATATATATGTGTGTGTGTGTCTTTTTTGTTATTGTAACTTATTTGAATTTTACCCTCGCCCCAATTAAATTGCTTTTAAGATGCAAATTTTTTTTAAAAAATTGTATTTTTTCGTAAATGTTCTTAGCCACTCATTGAAGTATCAGATATACATCTTTAAATTAAGGGTCATATTAGAGAAATAAATTTTCTGTTTTCGTTGCGCGTCTTACAGTGAAATCAATAAGAGAGAGTGAAAAAGAGAAAGATAATGGTATTTATGCAATTAAGAAATACATAAGAGAATTCAAATTTACAAATGAGATATATTTACATGCTTTTGGATTTCTTAAGAATTCAGTCCTTAAATAGAATATTTATCCACTGTAATAATTAGCAGAAGTATTTCTTAAACACAATAATGACACATCCCGTTTTTACATTAATGCTAATAAATTAAGAGTAATGACAGTTAGTACAAATAAAGGTACAAAAGCGCAACAAACGTGAGGTACACATAAAGTCTGTTTAATGGATAAATAGGACAGATCAAAATAAATGGTATATGTACTATAATCCTAAGAAGTCAGAACATGCTCCTTGGAGCAATTGACGAAAACATTTCCCGTGCAGAAAAGTTAACAGCTTACGGTTTGTATGATCGTTAATAGGCTATATGTTTGCCATGAGTTGCAACATATCAGTGGTAATCTGTATGTAACAGTAAAATCTGCGGCCGTACTATACACACCAATGATCCAGTTGTTCTTGAGAAGATCATCCCACCCATCAATCAAATTCTCTCACAAACATAGGATGAGGATTGTAAACTGTAACTCCCCGGTCAAGCCTGTCCTATATATAAGGAAGTGCATTTTCTCTGAAAGAAGAGTGCTTGCCATTTCAAACGAGTAATATTCTCTTCTTCAAGGCTTTTGATCATGATAATTGCAAGGTGAAAGCGAGCGTTGTCATCTATAAAGATGAAGTATGCGTCCATTGCAGCCTTAATCAAACGAAAATGTTGTAGCAGAATGATATTCAGGTAAATTTGACCATTCATGGTTCCACTTTTGATGTGGAGATGTGTTCGGAGAACACATGATTGTCCCACTGCAATGATGTACATGTAACATGATCTTTGCACCAGACTAACTTGCGTTGACAGTGCGCAAATATAAATGTTATACATCTGACAGGCTAATGATCCCAACGTCTGTACACGATATGCCTCGAAGCTGTGATACTCTAGGCTGTCGAGAGCTATCATGACAGGTCTGATTGTGAACCACAATTTTGTTTTGGCAATAATTGATAAATATCGGTCAACTTGCAGCGTTGTAGCTTGGCGATGACATTAATTGAAACATCTATTTACGTTTCCATTCTCTTGAAACCACTGTGGAACCTAGATATGATCTGCCTTGTAGGTTTAGTATAATATTTAGGTATTTGTGAATATTATTGCTTGGAAAGAAGTGAGCTTTCTATTTATGAAGATATCATGTAAATTATTATGTGAAGGCTAGCAATCAATTATGAATCTTATTAAGATCTTATGGAAAATAGAAATAAATGAATGAATATTTTCAGGATATCCCCCAATGAATTGATAGAAGCAATATAAAAAACATTAGTACTCAAATAAACATTTTATTTAATACAAGAGTATTAACTAGTTGTCCACAGATAAATTTTAAATTGTAAAAGTGGATAAGAAATTTTAGCCGACATATAGTCAGACTTCTTCAATGTACATACAAACTGGTTTTTATATGAAACTGTTCAAAAAATATAGAAAAAGAAAACATATTTTTCAACACAACTTAGTTTCTAAAATTTTTCAAGTAATATGGAAAAATTTTAAGCATTTTAAAGGAAGGCTTAACTTTTCTTAAATGCACGGTATTATAATTGCATAATGTACATTATTTCAATCAAATTTAGCTCTGAAGTTGATAAATGGATTATCGTAGTGAAATATCTGTTGTAAATCATTGAATTCACAGATGTTATTGGCTTTATTTTGTTTCTTGTTTCTCCTTCTTGTTTGTTAATTAAGACCTGGAATTATATGCCAAGATATGATATAATTAAATGCATGCTTCGTTTGTTTGCAAATACACGCAGGAACATTGAAAATAGCTCACCAAGAAGAGAGCTTCAGATTAAAATGAAATTTAATTCGCATAATGATACATATGGGACATTCACTTGATCCAAAAATATAGAAAATGAAACAAATACAGTATATTGTATTAGACAAATACAGTGCATCATGAACAGAAAGCTGGACCGCCTTTTGCAGCAATACATGCCTCAGCACCGTCCGGCACTGAGTTGATTAGACGTCGAATGTTGTTATGAGGCAGATGAGTACACAAATCCCCAACAGCCACGTTCAAATCACGTACACAGTGACATGGTGGTATATGGCGTTTCAGTTAGTTCCACAAATACTCTACAGGATATAAATCTAAAAAGCGGGCCAGTCATTGAAGAGTCTGAATGTGACATAGAAAGTCTTGAGCTATTCGAGCTGAAGGCGGACAAGCATTATCTTGATGAAAAATTATCCCTGGAAGACCATTTAGGAAAGGTTCCGCGTGGGGTCGGAGAATGTAATCAACATAACGCTGGCCCGTTAAGGTTTCATGTTTCATAATAAGAGGGAATTTACTATCATAGACTATGGCCATCCAACCATTAAGTCTGCTGCTCAAGCAGTGTATCTAGTGATAGGTCAGGTGGAACTGCATCGTTCACTAGATCGCCACCACACTCGTATACCGTTATCATCTGTCCCAAAAACTAACCAAGATTCATCATTAAATACCCCGTTTTGCCAATATGTGACATTCCACGTCTCTCTAACTTGGCACCACTGTAGACGGAGTCGCCGATGTTTAGATGTTAAAGGCTGTACACGAAACGGGCACTTGGATTGCAGATTCGCTTCCGCAATGTGTCTGGAAATAGTTTGTGGAGCCACTAGCAGTCTTACAGCTGATTGTACCGTGAAAGGAGTCACTGTGGGATCCACGAGTGCTTGCCGCACTACCCTTCGATCCTCTCGTCGTCTTCATGAAAGCTCCAGATCTGGCTCTCCGCAAGTGGGTGAACATCTTGTAATCACTACTCCCAACTTGTCCTGTTGGCATACTCTGAACGATCAACCTAGCTGGCAACATGGTGCGTTGACCATCTTGCTGTTTTCATGCCGATGATCAGACCCTTCTCAAAGTTTCTTACCTATACCATATGTCTTCTCAACATCTACTAGCATTTATCACCTTCTAAAGTCCTACTAGATTTGGAAAGTGATTGTTATTTTTATGAATCTTCCACTATGCGCCAGTTTATATAGGACCCATTTCCTGATTGCAATGCCATTGCAAGATTTATGGTCATGCTATAAACATCAAACTTGGATCATTTTCATATTAGGCACGATTGCATCTCGCTTCCTTCTTGGTACACTGTTTTCAGCAATCCTGAATGTATAGTAAATTGTGTAAAAGTTAATTTGAATCAAACAGAATACCTAAGTAATATCTTTTGAGCGTTTCGATGTTATATTTCACATTTGTTTAACTTGGAGAAATTCTTAAGGTGTGTCAGATTAAAAATATCTATTAAATTTTGATGATCGTGTTTTCCTTCAGTTCGTCATTAGTACATAAATTGGATCATTTTTATTATAAGTGTTGCATTTACTATTAGTATTTATTTTAATGGGGTTTTTTTGTTTTTGTTATAAGAAATTTAAAAAAATAAGTTTTTAACTTATTTAAAACATTGATTCCTTCTATACAAGTATGTTTCAAACAGGTTACGTTTTTATTTTAGATATTAATAAGTAATTGTTAATTCCTCACAGGATTAACTTTTTTATAATTAAAAAAACGTTTTGTGTAAATTTAAAAAGAAATTTAGTCATAATCTAAAAATATGTAAGATGTGCTCGTTGCTTTTCTAATTTTATAAACAATTTTCCAATTAGGATTTTTTCTCCTTAGTATTTTAACATAATAATATTTTTATCTTAGATGAAAGTATACACCCATCAGTTGCTTTACTACTTATTCTACTTCAGTTAATGCAATCATTTGTCATACTTTTTTCCTATTTTTTGCAATAGGGAATTTTCATCATTATAAATGTTAATTCAGAAGCCTCTCTCTATATTTACCTTAATCAGATTATACATTACTGTATCCTTCAAGAATTTAAAAAAAAAACAGTTATGAATATAAATTAACACATGAAACGTTAAATATCTTTAAACAGAAATAGATATTAATATTTTCAAAGTATTCATCTTTTACGTTGTCTGATAAAAATACGGTAAATGCGTTCGATTGAATAGAAAACATTTACATTGTTATGCAAATAAGAATTGTTAAAGTCATTTAATTCTGAAACAATTATTGTAATTAATAACCTTATGAACAAGCTCTATTTAAATTGATTAAATATTGTTAATAACAAAAATTATATTTTCTTTTATAAAAGCAGTAATGTCAAAAAAATTTCATCAATTTTTTATAGATACGTCATTTACAGTAAAACTGTGTAATATGGCAAATATTTAAAAACTGACCTTAAAGTATTTACAAATTGTGTGGGATCTATTCTTAATTAATTAAAATTAAATATTAGAAAAAAATTTACTACATGTTTTTCTCGAAATAAAATTAATTTCTAATTATAATGAGAATTTAATTTTTATCTACAATTTGTTTTAACATCCACGGGAAGGGATGATTTCACTCAAATGACTTTTTTTTTAAAAAAAATTGCATTGCTCTTTCAATTTATTATCTATAAGGGAAAATGAAGTAACTGAAACTCTAAAGATTTCTTTTTGAGCAGCTTCTTAGTCATCAACTTATACAATATCTCACTTTCTTCGCCGAACTCCAGTCTTGTTAGCATCAATCCCTTTATCTACGACCTAGATTTCTTACAGTCAGGAACAACTCCTGCGAGGTTTTTTGTTATTGATGAGAAACTTTTTTTTTGTTTGTTTGTTATATCAGTTTAGAAATTAAGTGGAAAAAATTGCTTGGTTGCTTTCTCATCAAGTTAACAGTTTTGGAATAATATAACAAAGAATAATGTGCTATGAATATTTTTATTTTCTTTAAAACTCTTTACCACGCATTTATAATATTATTCTTGATAATATATATTATATTTTTCTGCTGTTAAATATAATACCTTTGTTTTCATTTGTATTTTCTTACAGTTCTTAAGTGGATGATATTAATATGAGTTCGGCAAAATATCATAACGTGCAGTTGAAGTTACAATTAAAAAAAAAAGATGTAGGCATTTTTTAAATAAATACTCGGTTTTCAAAAACAGTTAAAATAAATTATTAGAGCTTTGATAAATTAAGATTTGAAATTGACTTCAAAATTTAGAGTTTTAAATTCTATGAGGATTAAAAATTGATTCTCCAGTAAATTAAATTGTTTTTGTTTCACCACAAAATCACTCAAATGATGCAGCATTAAAATTTGGTGAAACGCTTTAATCTGATTTTATGAAAAGCAATCAAAAAATATACTTATTATTCCTATTATATATTTTACTATCATTTACCATATTCTTCTGTGAGTCGGTTGTTCTTGGAAGCATTAAAATTTCCAATTTCTCTAGAAAGGAGAAGGCTAGCTTATTTTTGATGCCTTATTTATTTAAGATCGAAGTTAATATCTGGGCTTATATGTAAAGAATCGATCTAACGTTGATAAATATACATGCATCAACACTTTTAATAACAATGGCTTTTAATTAAGGTTAAGCTCATTAATGTCATTAATGTCATTCCGTATTAGTACAGTCTGCATACAGCATCGATTGATCTTCAATAATCAAATTTTATAAAAGCATCAAAACACACACACATAATAATAATGTACCTTTCCCGGATTGATTAATATCTTGTCTGATTAGTGGCTTTATTATCTTCACTGGGTGTATTCAATGGAACGCTTTACTATAGCTCATATTAAAACTTTATTTTCCAATAACAAGCTAAATTTTTGAGATTTTATGAAATGATGCTTTCAATAAGCTTATACGTTGATTTGAATACCATTTTGTGCAACATAATTTAGCTATTATGATAAGTTAATGAATACATTAATCTAAGTCTTTTCTATATAACAACTACATATGTCAAAAGTTTTCGAAATTTCTAAAAACCTTATTCAAGTAATGGAAAAGTATCTAAATGTTATTCGAAATTTAATTTTGAGAAACTCAGAGTTTATAGTAAACAATCAATCATTCATATAGGTATATAAATATATTTTTTACAAAAAATATTTTCCCCCAGAATCATAAATAAATCTGTAATGAAATATTAGAGTATAATTTATCCTGTTAGTATCATACAAGTGGGACTATGAAAAAACTTGAGGTTATTTGCTGATTGTTTGCCTCATAAATTCAATTAAATCAATCTTTATTTTGTACCATATTTTTTAAGCAAAATACCGTAGGAAAGGACTGATCAAATATTAAATTTCAACAAAAAATGATTTTAATTGTTTGAAATATACTGTAACTTTACAATTTCAATCCAAGAAGGAAAATAAATTTCCTAGATTTAGAGCTCAATTTCCACAAAAAGTTTTTTTTTCAAAAATTTCAATTTCAAAATTACAAAAGGTAAACATTGATTCCTTCTTCGATAGTGCAGAGCGTCTCGTATATATATACATATAAGATTTTTTCGGAATAATAAAGTAAATAATGAATAGTGGAAACATAATCAACGTAGAAAAACCCAACAGTATTATTCCACTGCAAATAAAACTCAGAGTATTTGGTAGAAAAATTACAATAAAAAATAAACTAAAAAATATATGACAAATAGAGTTTTATCGAATTTTGAAACCGCTTTTTCTTTCTAATTAATTTGAATATCCCATGATGCATGCTTGCATCAAAACAGGTTTGCATCAAATCAAGTCTTAAAGAAAACCAACTCTGGTCTAGTTGTTGCTTTAACTTAATTGGCGTCCATTAGTATACACATCTCGCCCTGATGACCACCAAAGATTTTTCAGCGGGTTAAAAGAAGAGCTATTATCTGGCCAATTCATAATAGCAATTTTCTTTTGTAGAAACTATGTTTTATTTGACGTAGAGGTGGGGATCAAAGCATTGTCCTGATGAAACACCCAGTTAACAGAATTTTTTAATGACAGTAAATGAGTCTGAAATACATTCCTGATAATATTCTGAACATTGAAATGTATATCAGTTATATTGTCGAATCAGAACGTGCGTCACACCAGGACAAGACATTCTCCTTGTTGCGGTCTGAAGAAATTACGAGGATCACGTCGTAGGTCATGTCAATAGCAGGTCGAAACATTTGAGTCATTCATATTGAATTTTTTTCATCACTAATGAGAGCAGTTAATCATAATGTTTCTTAGTCCAGTACAGTCATCCCTCTCTTATATGTGTTTCGAGAATTCGACTTCATCGCACACTACGGTAAACATGAAATTTGCTTGCCGGTAAACAACGATGGATTCTAGATCTAGATACTGGAATGGCAATATTATTAGTAGTTTGAATGTGTTGATACTTTTTGGTTGGAGGCAACTCGTAAAAGCTATCAACCAAGTTGTGGCTATTAAATACCAAGACTGATGTTGCTACATAAGAAGTACGCATACACCAAACGCCAGATACCAATGACTGTTTAGAGTGAAGCCTTCTCTTTCCAATGCAGTGCCTCAAGCTTTTGTAAACAAATCCGTGTAGCTGTAGCCTTCGTTCACTTCAGGGTTAGTTTCTTACTGTTTCGTCGGAAAAATGTTAAGTGAAAAAAGAACTGTAGTGAAATTTAACATGAAACTTGGAAAAACTGCTACTGAAACTTATAATTTATTGAAAGTACATGGCAAATAATGTTTATCACGTGCAGGTGTTTTTGAGGGTTCGAGAAGACGTGGAAGATGATTCCCACCCGGGTTGCCCTTCCACGTCAAAAAGGGAAAACAATATCAAAAAAATCGGTAATCTGGTTCAATCTGAATGTTGGTTAAATATTGCGAGAATGAAGGAATGGACAAAGAATCCGTTCGGCAAATTTTTCCATTAAGATAATGCATTGGCTCATTCCACATTGTCAGTCAAGAGGTTTCTATCCAAGTGCAGAATCCCAGTGTAGATCATACACCTTATTTTCCAGATCTTGTGTCATGTGACTTCTATTGGTTTCCTAAGGCCTAATAACCTGTATTACAAGGTACACAATTTGACTCTGTTGAAGCAGTGAAAAAGAAAGTGGCACGCATCCCAAAGGATCTGATGGAAGACTTCTAGCACTATTTCGAACAATGGAAGATTCGCCTGGAGTGTTGTATGTATAGAGGAGGGTGTATATTAAAGGTGATAATAAATAAATATGTATGAAATCAAAATAAATTGTTTCACTTCTTAAGTCTCCTTATTTAATAGCCGCAGCTCTTACAATCAAAATGCAATCCTTGATCAACCTGTTTGATTCCTTACTTTAGGTGTTAGACTTCTCGAAGAAATATTATGTGTACCAGATCCATTGCATTTCATGAGTTTCAAAATTTCTGACACTTTCATTCTGTTGCACCTTGAAAGCCAAATTTTGGTCTTATGAATTCATAAAAAATAACGTTGGAAGGCATATCACAATAAACTTGAATTCGATAACTGATTCTTTGTTATATTCTATAACAATTACACAGTAGAATAAAATACGGGGGAATATACAAATTTTAGGATTCTGAACTTGTAATTTCGATTGTTATTAGTTATCCATGTTCTTTTATGACTGTATTATTTTATTAATTCTCTTTTATTCTTATTTTAACAAATGTGAACAAATTCCTAACTATTTCACTTTTCTACTCATATACATTATTTATTATTTTTATTGCTCAAGTACCTTTACTTTAATCGTTACCTTACAAAAGCACTATTCATATAATTATCAGATTCTCCTTACAGTAAAATTCCAAAGCCTGCAAGAATGTTTTCATTCCTAGAGTCAGTGACGTTTTACTACAACAGTTTTTTTAATCGAAAATATGGTTGGATGTTCATCATCATTTCCGCATTCAGCTAAATTTTCATTAAACATTTCAATCAATGCATCGTTGTAACATTCTAATAAAATCAGTGTGTTTTTTTTTTTAATTCCTAGCAAGGGATTGTGAAATTTTTTATACATCGAAAGGTTACATTTGAATGTTAACAATCTAATCTTAATAATATATTTTGTTGATGGGATTAATTAGGCCTGCATTTCTAGAGTAACCCAGCTAAACAGTTTGAACCATGTTACAAAATTAAATAGTATTATGAACCATGTTACAAAATTAAATAGTATTATGAACCATGTTACAAAATTAAATAGTATATAATATTCTCTTCTCTTTGTATTTTCCAAAAATTTTTAGGTTTTTAAAAAAAAATTCCAAATTTCTTTATATATATAACACATCGATCAATAACTCCCGAGACTAACCCAGAGATGGCGCTCGTAGTAAACCAGTAACCAGGTCTTTCTAGAGTACGAACCTTTGCTTGAAACGTGTCAAAATTTTAAGTCGATCGGACCAGGAAAAA
>BMAW01132833.1:304884-413827 GCA_019974015.1 Nephila pilipes | reverse complement strand
AAAGGGTGGCCATAATTAAATTGACTGTTGGTAGAAAGTCCTGTAGTGCAATATAGTTGCGAGTGTACTAAATATAGCAGGAAGATTTAACAAGACGGGGGACGAAGGATTCCTCGAAAAAGCATTAGTTCCTCAAGTCATCGCTAGATGAATATTTGGAACTATGCAAATGAAAAGAGTGTCTTAAAAAATTCAGAATCAATACTGAAATAAAATTACCTTTCATTGAGCGAATTCAAATAAGTTTCAATGTGGCCGCCGTTTTTGTGCAACACCTATTGCATTCTCTGCGCAGTCTTCACAACAGCAGAGAAAATAATAGGTTTGCGAGAATCTCCCGTACAGTCCGTGATATCTTATTCTTCAACATAGCTAGGACCTGTACAATACTTTAATAAACCTTAGACTTTAAGTTAACCTCATAGCCAAAAGCCGCATGGGGTGATCAGTGGACCGAGGAAGCCTTGCAGTTGAAAAGCTGCGGCTAATGATTCTTTCCTTTGGGAATACCCGTCATAGAAACTACTGTACCCGCAAAGCAATATGTGAAAGAGCTCCATCTTGCATGAAAATGACTTTCCCCAGGCATTGTCTTTGCTAAAGTGCCGGAATGACTAAGTTTAGCATTTGATGATATTTCTCTCCGGTAACAAAACAGGCTACTGGTTCTGTTGGGGTAATATTCTCATAGAATAATTAACTTGTGGTTATTTCTGGTGTAAAATCACACTAAACAATTACTTTTCGTGCATGTAAGGGAATTTCTTTGACTGCCTTTGGGGATTCGTAACTCCTAATTTGGCGATTATGGTTACTTACAGTTCCATTCAGGTAAAAGTGGACCTCATCTCTCTAGAGTATTTTCCATGGCCAAGAATTATCCACCTCCATTCTGGCGAGAAAGGTGAGAGCAAAATTCAATCACTTATCATGGTCGTTTTGACGTAACTGTTGTACACGGCTGATTTTGTAAGGTTAGAAGTGAATAACCTTTCATAAGATATTCCATACCGTAATGTAAGGCATTTAGAATAAGACAAACAAACTCCATTAGCGTAGAAACAGCAGCAATATTGTCATGTGCTCTGTCGACAATCGCCGTTGCAACTTCTTCGATTGTAACCTGTGGTGTGGTTTTTGTCTTCTGCCTGACTGAACCTACAGAGAACCTGTTTCCTCAAACTTACACTCACACAGCCATTGCTTTTAAACCATTAACTGCAAAGTACCGTTACATTAAAACATATTTTGCCCTTTCTAAAAGCAGACAGAAAGGATGACGCTTCGCACTTGTTGAGGTAAAGAATTTGACAAGTAACTCACACTCAACTAAAAAACATGGCATTATTGCACATAATTTTCAATCCAACTGCTTTGAAAAGTAAAGCATTGCCTTTTAAAGCCCAAGAAGCTGGTACTGCGCCGAAGGATATAACGAGAAGTTTGAAGAAAGTACCTCTTCTTCTGCTGCTTTTTGGGAACAGAAAGCAAAGGAATTGCAGAAAAAGAAACTTTATAAGTGTTTATATATCAAATATTTCGCTTTTTTAAAATTGTTGCCATAATGAATGCGAATTAAATAGTTAAATGTGCTAAATAAGTGTAATTTTATTTCAGTATTGATTCTGCATTTCTTAAAATTTTAATTCAGTCACAGAATGCCACACTTTTGTCCAGTGGGGACTTTTGGAAATATTTTTTGGTGGAATTCTTCGTTCCCCGTCTTTTTAAAACTTCTTACAACATTTGGTGTGATTCTTTCAATCAGATCGAGCAATAGAACACTCTGAACATTATCACTTTTTAGTATGCCCTCCTGTACATATGCATGTATGAATGTGTGTGAGTATATATATATATATATATATATATATATATATATATTAAAACAATAATATTGAAAACATTTAGCTCTGAGCTAATGTTGTTTATTAACGTCACACTGAGAAGTAGTAGGAGGGCTATTGGTGACGAAAGAACTCGCAATTTTGAGCCTCGGTCAAATGACGACGATGACACCTGAGCTGTCACCTCTCTCTCCATACTCCCACACCACGCCAACGAGAGGACTTGACACTCCGACAGATTTAACGAGCATCAGCCCCACTACACAGCTAGTCTTTAGTGACCGCAAGGTTTGAGCCCACGACTCGACTGAAAGAACGCCAGCCGTGATCATGACTACTAGGTGACCGCGTCCACAAAGGAGAAGCTATTATAACCCGAAAAACGCTTTGAGAGGCAAAAAAAAGGAAGGAATGATTTATTAAATTTAATTTCAATTGACAATCAGATAATATATTAATAGTTAAAGAATGAAAAATGAATTAAAATATGATTATAGAAATTAAATGATCTTTTTTCTTCAAAAAACAAATTTATTTATACTATTGTATATTTAATTCTAGAAAGTCGTAAGTTTTTCAATATTATCCTAGTAATTAAAAGTGTGCATTTTTACCCTTATTTAAACAAATTTTTGATTCCAAAAGATTATTTAAATTTACTTCAACTGAATACTTAAAAGATATATTAAAAATTTCATTAAATACAATTATAAATAAATGTAAAAAAATAAATAATAATACTTAATTATTGCTTTTAATAAAAATTATAAAATGAATGTGTGAGATTCATTTACATTAATTGATTCATTACTCACACACATTAATATGGTAGATTATAATTATATACATATATTACGTGGGCAAACAGAAACTACACCAACTTACAACTGAAGGAAATTTCTTGAATATCAACAAACTATCTTCGAAGTAAAATATTTTATCCGAAATATGGGGTATATTTTCTTTCCCGTGTCCCGTGGAGGTGGAAAGAAAGTTTCGTTGAACCAGTGGGTCCGAAGAATGTTGTCTGGTCACTTTCTGATGCGCGTCAACCAACTAGGCTGACAAGATATCTCATCTGGCTAGTTAGTAAGGCGTTTTAACTTCTGGCGTTGTTGTAGAAGAAAATTGCTGCAAATCCAAACACTTTCAGTACTGAAACTAGATTCTTTACTGGTAAATTTTTTAATCCTTTTTTTAGTGAACATTCTGAATTATCTCATGTAATCCAGAAATTAACTATATTATTAATACATGCATTTTTTCTCCAAGAATATCAATGAATGAAAGATCAAAGTAATCTGAAAATATTTCATTTATTTTTAACAAACTATTACACTACAGAGAAATTATTTTGTCCATTTTAAACTCTATGTTTATATCCATTATATAATCGGTGAAAATATAGATATATATATATGAAACACAGTAAAATATGTAACACCAAAGTAATTATTTTGCGTCATGCATTTTCTGCAAGATTTGTAAACTTTGAAGGAAATAGAAATAAAAAGGAAGTAATTTATTTATTTCTTCTATTTCTTAACACACTATCGTACTACTTATCGTTTTCAGTTTATTTCATTATTATAACCATTTCTACTTATTTTGTGCTTTTTAAGTTACATACTTATATTAATCATATAATAGGTGAAAATTAACGTACAGGGTCGCAAATTTATTCAAGTTTCTTTCAAAATCCTAAAATGTTAAAATTAAAGAGAATAAACGATAAAATGTCTAGGAAATGTCAGCATCGAGAATATGTATCACCATTCTTATGTTGGCACGAAAATAGATCATTACTTAAAACTTTAGGTCAAAGCCATTGTTCAAGCTCACTCATTTTGGCAAACTGAATACTATGCAAATGAGCAACAGTATTAGAAGTATCTTAGTGGAATGATACAGTATTGCTCGCGCGGAAAGCTGTCAGTTTCCGGCACGAGGTTAGTGAAAAGTTACGTTAGTGTTGACAGTAGATTAATGGGGTGGATGTAAGTGTGTTTTAGATTTATACACTGTTGTACATGAGTGTACCCTAATCTGATAAAGGTATTTGTGGTAAACAATCATAAAGTTAATTCAGCGTGACAGTGATAATTTTTCACAGACGCCCCGGATTAGAATTTAAATAGATAAAATCTAAAGTCTTCTTTGGTAAATTTATCATTAACTTATTTAGAATATTTTCTGACATTCATGAAGACGATAGAATTACTTAAGTCGAATCTTAGAAGTTTGTAAATTTTGTTATAACATAATTCACCCTTTGAGATTATATATCATTAGAATAGATTGCTTGTGCCTCACAATTAATGCACAATTTAGCATATTTTAGGAAAGGAATGACTGTAATCGATTTTTTTTTGTTTTAGTTTCATGTGTAAAACAATATTTATTCTCTGCTCGAAGATTTCTAGTATAGTATTCCGTGTATTTCAAGTTATACTTTAAAAGATAGGTAGTTGAAAAAATTGTTGATATGTTAGAGAGAATATGATACTAAAGAACAATAAATGTAATTGGAATACCACTTTCGAAATTATAAGGCTTAAAGATTCTGAGGATAAAAGTTTCAAGGAAATTAACATTTCTGAGATCAAAGTTAAAATTTTTATTTCAGTAGAAATAAAAATGAAATTAATGTAAATTTATTTAAATGAAATAAATTTTAATCAAAAGTAAGAGAAACTTAAATGTAAATTTCATGACAGCTCTGCTTTGAAAAAACCGATTGTTCAAACGAAATCGAAATTTTCTCAGAATATAAATTACAATCACATATCAGAAAGCACTTTGATGAGGAAAAGGCAATGTAAATTTAATCCCCTTTGATTTTTTTTTTTTTTTTTTTTTTTTTTTTTTTTTGAAAATACAATACATGTTTAAGTAAGTAAATGAATTATTTTCTTGTATTTCGTTGAATTTAGGCTTTAATGTATTTCTGATCATTCGAAATTATGAAATAAATTTGCTTTTAAAAAACTTTCAAATGCATTCTAAAACTTTATCAGTATCTTAATTTAGATACAAATACTTATCTATTCATATTTTTAAGAACATTTTAGCTACTAAGTAAATGAAACGTATATATATTTCTTTTTTCCCTAGAGATTATAAAGCTTTTAAATAGAATAGTTATTGAAGTTCTAAATTTCTAAGAAGCTCTCCTTATTAAATAAATTTAAAAGGTTATTATTTCAGTCGTTCCATAGAGTAAAGCATTGTAATTAAAAGAAATTTTAAATATTATTTTAAATCTCCAAAGTTCGTTGGATGAATAATAAAATATAAATATATATGTTCTTATTTTCCTCAAATAACATTATACAGTAGAAGTAGAAGATTTGAACTGGAAATTGATATGTAAAATATTATTATATTGATTGTGATTGTAAATACTTATAAACATCGTACTGAGAAGTGACATAATGGTTACCGGTGACGTATTTCGTAATTTTGAACCTCGGTCAAGTGACGAGGACGACACCAGAGCTGGCCCCTCCTCTCTTCGAACTTACACACCTTTTTAACGGGGTAACTTTAAGCCACGACATATTTAACATACTTCAGCCATGGCTACAGAATGAGTCTTTAATGGCAACAGGGCTCGAACTCACGACTCGACGAAAAACCCCTACCCTGAGTCCGAGACCGTGACCATTAACAACCATGGGCACTATTGATAATGAACCACTATTATGTAAAAAGTTTAATTATTTTTCTAGGAATATCACTCTTCTAAGAAACTACTTAAACGAGAAATATTACTTTTTTTAATTTATCTTATCGCTTCCTTTCTAAGAATTTTATGTCGATTCTGTAAGATACTAAACAAATTTGTTTCTAATTTTAATATCAAAACATTTTTTTCAGTAAAGATTTTTTTTTTTCATTTTTGTTATACATTCATGTAAACAAAGTATATGTTTAAATCTTCAATTTCGAAAGATCCTGCTTCCTAGAAGCTCGAATCTTGCTTGCATTGATGTCTACGAGGTTACTCGATAGTTGACCTTTTTCACTGTGTTCTATACTAACGTGATAACTATCTAATACGAGATGTATCCCTTCAGTTATCCATTAAACTATTATTTTTGCAAATATTTGATTTAGTTCTATTTAAACAAGAGTTGTTCTTATGCATAATACAATATTTAATACTATAAATAATTTTGATGTTTTAAAACTTACATATTTCTGGGTTATTTGTGCAACTACTTATATTGGTCATTTTAAGGGATGTATATTCTTATTACCCCTTCTTATTCCATTTTTATCAGACTTTTGCTTCCAGGGGAACATTTATGACAATGAGTATATATATATAATGTTAGAAAGGGGAATCAAGTAATTGATCAAAAATCTAGTAAATTAAGCGACCAATTAAGATAGAAAATGTTTACAAACTAACTGGATTTAATTTTACTCCAAACTTTTATTACCTTAAACATGATTTAGTCCAATAAGAATTTTTTAAAATCATTTTTAAAACATAAAAATAAAATATTTGTCTTTTTAACAAGCATTTTTAGCTTTAAATTACAATTATAAATTTTTCAGCAATTTATTTTAATTTGGTGCAATGCCTTGTACAAGAATGTAAATTAAAATATAATCTAACTCTTTATCGAGGAGTTTCAGATTGTTTGGACACGTTGGAAGTATTATGAATTATGAATTAAATAAGAGAACTAAAAAAACATTTCCCTCTAAGACTTACAATAAGAAATTATCTTGATTTTAGAATTTAAGTCTGCCTTTAAATGCATTCCATTATGTTGCTGTTGTTAAAACCGTTACTTTGGTTCTTACAAAAAATGGGTAAAAATGACAATTTAAAAGAGTTTTAAACTATGTTTGTGTTTTTAAATAAATAAATTTGTAACATAATTTATCCATATCAGTAGCTGCACAAATAATCCAGAAATATATATATATATATATATATATATATATATATATATATGTAAGATTTAAAAAATCAATATTTATTTATACACAAGTGATAAATTTATTCTGGATAAAGATATTAAGATTTTAAAGACAATTAATTAATATTAAGCTGACTGTGCAAAATCAGTTGTTAAAATCCTTCATTTGGAAATTGTTATTCGATAATAATGCAAATTATTTAAAAGACATTCATGAACACTGTTGTTTCACTTTTAAGGTTCAATACATATTCCTGTAATTAATGCAATCGTTTGCGTGAGCTTTTTCTACTTTACATGAAGGAAATACTAGGGGAAAATACATATCAAAATGTCTAAATCACTCGAGAAAAATGCAATAAAATCTCGAATTAAGATATGTTTTTGTAAATTACGATGATGTTATTAAAGTTACAGAAATTTCTAACATATATTCTTCTCGATTAAAAAAAAGAAAGTCATAATTCATCCTAGTTACATATTGATAATAAAGATCTCTCTCTTCATGGTTTTGCGAGCGCGTGTGCGCGTGTGTGTTAACATCAGTCAAGCGAAAATCATTGGCTACAAACTTCATAATTTCTATCCATGGAAAGATAATCAGGGCAACCTCTCAGAGGGTAACGTATAAGACAAGCATTTACACCACTTTGTGTGATGAATTTGAGACCCAGTTCAACTGAGCATGCAACAATCTTCATTATTTTGCTTGACAATTTTTAATGAAATCAGGTTTGGATTTGAATTTTGCCAGAAATGAGGCCAATGAACTTTATCCT
Organism: Nephila pilipes; assembly: GCA_019974015.1. Lineage (NCBI taxonomy): Eukaryota > Metazoa > Arthropoda > Arachnida > Araneae > Nephilidae > Nephila > Nephila pilipes. The sequence continues at coordinate 406,264 of BMAW01132833.1, read as the reverse complement.
TATAAGACAACTCTTTAAATTACAAAAAATTTTTCAAAAAGCGTATAAGAAGCACATATTTATTTAATCATAATAGAAATCTAATTAATTATTAAGTTAATAAAAGAAAAAAGATTCCTGATTCTTGTATCTAAATAATAAATCTTATTTACAGTATATTTTTTAATTGGGATGATCTCAAATGATTCATCTAAAAAAAGGCAAGACCTTTGGGAACTGAGATACGCAGTATTAACAATTTTTCAAAAAATTTCCTCAATTTACATGAAAAATATGCAATTCGTGTTATTATCCACGTCAAGATCTATTACATAAATGCGACAAAATGGGCGAAAATCATACCTAGCAAGTGGTTTTGAACACCGTGATGAAATCTGAAAACTTTTTTTTTTATTATTTTGAGCCATTTTTATAGTTTTATGATGTTCAATAATTATGAGGAGATAATTCTCGATGAGTGTATAAGTATTCAAGAATATTTAAAAATATATATATATATATATAATTTTCGCAAATTCGTCGAATTTATCTTTCTAAAGTTTAGTGATAACGCACAAAAGTTTACCACATCCCATTAAGATATTTATTGAATATATTTTGATTACTGAAAGGCCCACAGAAGACACGACTAATAACAGACAACACAACAAGCGACAAGCCAACACAGATTTTATTCTTTCTGTCCATCGAAGAAACACAAAATGACAAAGCTCACTGCAACTACTACAACAAGTCTATTTGTGGAAAGCGCAATTTTAAAATTATCATTTTTCTATATTTATTTGAAATGGTCTAATATTTCTTTTAAATTATGCTAATTTGTTTGAAATAAGTATGGAAAATATAAAAAATAAACGTATTTTTTATTCGTAGTCTATGAGTCGAATGATTATTTATAGATAATAACTGATTTAAGTTCAGTTAACGAGGATTCCATTTATTTCAAAACTACTTTTATTGGTAGTTTTGTCTTACTCCAATCTGACGTAGATCTCATAATTTCATTATCATTTATCAATTTCAAACAAAATAACTCACAAATACACAATTGATAAATTTATTCTGGATAAAGACTTTAAGGTTTTAAAGATAATTAATTTATATTAAGCTTAACTGAGCAAAATCAGTAGTTAAAATTATTCATCAGCAAATTGTTATTCAATGATAATGCAAATTATTTAAAAGATGTTCAGGAACGCAGTAATTTCACTTTTACGGTTCAACACACATCGTCACTTGAAATATGTGTATTAGGAAGTTACTCAATTCTTATCCAAATGAAACAATACTTCTCAAAATACACTGCTAGCCATTCAAGTTGCAACACCATGATAGAAATCAAATATAAATAATTGTTGTACGTAAAAAATATGGTATGAAGACAAAATTATTAAATTTTCAAGCAGTTTAGTAATTTACAGGGATGCGAAAATAGTAGAAACAGCTGCCACCCCTGGCTGCTAAAACGGCACTTATTCAGATAGGAATGGAGTCAAACTGGGCTTGGATGACAGAACGGGCAACTGATTACATGATGCTTCAAATCTATGCCCCACTTCATCAATCATATTTGCTGGAGAAGGATGGCGGGACAATCTCTCAGAAACCCAAGACCAGATGTTTTCAATAGGTGACAGATCTGGAGACCGTGATCTGGAGGGGTAAAATCGAATACTCTGTGTATCAAGGAAGGTCATAATATGATGTTCAACTTGGGGTCTTGCATTATCTTCTTGGTATAAGGTGTTTGGCAGCTATCGAAGATAGAACACAACTCTGGACGTAAGATGCTAGAAATGTACCGAACTGTTTTCAAATTACAATCAAACTGAAATAGAGAAGCAAGTGTCGTTTACCCAATGGCTGCTCAAATTATTACACCAGGGCAGGGTCCCTATGCAAATATCGAATGTAAGCAGGAAACAAGTGGTCTTCTCGGAGCCTCCAGACACGTATACGGCCATAAGAATACTGCACGTAGAACCATGACTCCTCTGAAAAGACGATATTATGCCACACCTGTATCTAGCTTTGGCGTTCGGCACACCAGAATTACCGTCTCTCTCTATACTGCATTGTCAAAGAAAGCTGAAGTAATGGTCGCAGTGCTCCCAATCCACTCTGCTGTGCTGCAAACATGTCCATTTCTTGACTAATGGTCCGTGATGTGGTTGTACGGTTTTGTAGGACCGACTTCCCAATATGTCTATCCACTCAGGCGTTATTCATTGGATGGCATGGAGATTTTGCATGCCATTCAGTATGACCCTCATCAACCCATTGATTCCATATTCTCATGACAGTGGATGGATTTCGACCAGTGCGATGGGCAATATCACAGAACGATAATCCACACTCTCGAGGAATAACACGATATATTCTCAATCGAGGAATAACACGATATTTTGAGCAAACTCCGACCTTACAAAGCACTTTCAGAATGAGAAATCCGCTTCACAACTTTTCTTTTATGCAGTGCTTCAGATGTCGTTTCTTCCTCATGCTTCGTCTAAAGGCACTGAAATACTAATCATTTGCATATCCTAACCACTCCTTCCTTTCATGTGATTTTGACGTTCTTCAGATCATTCCTTCCTAGTGTTCCAGTTTTAATGGCTAGCAGTGTAAGTATGAAATTCTACAGACCGCCTCAAAAATTGTCATTAATTACAATGTTCAAACAGTTTGAAAGATTTTATTCCACTTAATTATTATGACAAAAATATTTCTTACTAATACTAATTTACAATTTGATTTACGAAAAACTTCGCTTACATAAAATAAAAATCATTCGTCCACTGAATTATTTTAGTTCAATTCAATTTTTTGTAATATTTGGCAGGAACATAAATTCGGCCTAAAATTTACTTCAAATGTCAGGATGATAATAATTGTAAATGAAATAACTTTTAATAAAATTTTCAGTTCCGTATTAATAAATCGTAGAATAACTGTATCTATTATTATTTAAAACCACAATTTCTGTAATAAATTACAAACAAATAACACTTTTGAGAGAAATTACTTCTTATATCATGGACACAGATAGAGATATTGGTTTCATAGCTTCGATGTGTATAAGTTAAATTAAGGAATTACATAAATGTTCACACAACATTTCAGCTGCTCCTTACGAAGACATATTTTTAATTTCGTACTACGGTTCAAGTAAGGAGGATAACATCTGAAAGAGTCGGTGCTTTGTTCATGAAATTCCCGCACCACACGAAAAAACACTGAATTTTATTTCAATTTAACGTACACCAGATCCCCATTAGCTCATTATTTCCCATGGTAAGTCTTTGGTGGAATCTGGATTTGAACCATTTTAGTCATTACTGGGCTTCATAGTTTTTAATATTAAGCAACATTTATTTGTATAAATCATTCAGTTGTTGTCGTAAATAGTCTCGCTTATGAGCTACACAACTAATTTATAAATCACACAACTAATTTATAAATTTTGTTACAATATTTTTAAAACAGCATTATCAATATCATTACTTTTCTGCCAATATTAGAATTTATTTCCATGCTTCAAGTTACAGCCAAATGTAATTAACAATCGATCATTATTTTCTTCTTAACTATTGCACGAATTTTGTGATAATCTATCATTTTACAACCTTTTTACGAGTTACTTTCAAGTTACGTTAAAATTATATGAAAGGATAACTATAGATTTTCTATAACGCACTTAAATCAAATAACTTACTCTCCTGACAGTTCCTATTGCAAAATCACTCTTAAATATTTAAAATTAAATATTTACAAATAATATAAAAAAATTCTTAAATATTTACTCTTTTTCTGATAGTAAAAGTCAATTTAAGCTCAATTTCAAAAAACATTAAAATAAAGATTTCCACTCTGTGTTCCAATTTATTAACCATATAAATACAACTAATGCTTTAAGCTGATACTAAGAAATCTCTGTAGAAAAATTTTAAAAAAAATAACACATATTAATTTAAATTCTATCCTTTATTTTTTTAACATTCATCTGTTGAATGCTTAATGCATTCATTATCTAATATTTTTTATTTAATATTAGGTATTTTTAAAATAAGTTCTCATATTCTTAAATCTACACTTGGTCCAAATGTCAAGTGTAGAACCTAAGTTCAGTGTCTCATTCATTTTTAGCCAAACAGGAGATTAAAATCCGGATGTGTTGAGGACTTCGAAAAATCATTAACATCCACATCTAACTTAAATATTTTAAAAGCTATTATTTTGGAAATATTTTGTGAATGTAACATAATATTTGAAACTATTCTTGCATCGTGAACATTAAAGTATTTTGCCGGCATATTTTCTTATACAAATAACTTAGAAATAAGTTTTACTTAAGAGTAAGGTTTAAATTAATGTACCAAGATATGAATAGAAATAATTTTGATATTTTTTCGAACCACATTTACCTGAAAGAACATTTGCGTCTCATAAGAGTTATGAGAAACTAGAAAAATTCAATTTTTGTAAAAGCAATAGAATTTCTTTGAATTCTATTATTTTATGTAAATTATACATGTATAAATAACGAAGAAAAGACAAAATAATCTTTTTAAATCATGCAAATATTCTATTCTATTACAAACCCTCTGATAATAGCGTTGGAAGATTATCTAGAAGCAAACAAAGCAGTAAGAAGTTTCATATATAATTTTTCTAAGTTTAATACATGCGTATGAAAAAATACAAACAAAATGTTTCCATAATTTATTGCATATGTACTTTTAAAGTAAGATATTCCAGAAAACTGAAGTTCAACGAAACTTATTCAAAATAATAAAAGAAATAGTTATTGAAAAGTATTACACTTTAGAAAAAATATCAAAACTTGAGTTACTTGATTAATAAACTTAATTTACTAATATTTATCCAATATAAAAAAAAAATCGCTTAATATTTCATAATTATCGTTTCATAGAAATTTTACTAAACATAAACTTCTAAGACCATTGTAATTATGAATAAATTTGAGAATTATATAGACCGCTATATTACTATGCCACTAGGAGAATTATGTATATTATATATGCCAGTTTACAGAATTATATATGCCAGTTTACAAAATTATATATGCCAGTTTATAGAATTATATATGCCACTCTCTAATTATTAATTAATGAACAAAAATTATAATTATTTAATTTGCATTAATAAACACAAAATTAATGAATCAAACTTGGACTCTCAACAAAGTACTTATAATTAATGAAAGGTTGCTCTTTCTCGAATCTCTCTTAACTCGCTCGAATTTTATTTTATAATTAAGGAATAAAGTGTTAGTTGACCAAATCACTCCCAAAGTGAGTGAACACATTAGGTTCAAATCCTATTTTTCTATCTAAGAGTAATTTCTAACCAATTTTACAACAAACGATTAATTACAATAATTCACTCAAATTAACTTACAAACATCTATCAGTTTCCCGTTATCATCTGTCTCCCATCTTTCAATTCTATTTCGCTAAAATATCACTATCCTTAATTGATTTTATTACACTTCTTATCTTCATCCAATTTGCCAAATCAGGGTTCCTTTGGCTGGAAAAGTGTTGGAATGTTATGCTATACAAATTACAAAACGTCTCCAAGGATAGTGAAGTGAAAACCTCTAATAGCCCAACACAACATATTTACAAGAAACTCATTAATATATTTATCAAATTTTGTTTTAGAAAATAACTTGAACCATTTTCATGTGGTCGCAGTAGTCTAAAGGTCATGGTCAAGGCTGGAGTGATTTTCTTCCAGTCGTCGGTTCGAACTCTGATGCCACCAGACCTGACGCTCGTTAAATCTGTCGCTGCTCAAAGCTGTCCCATTCGTGTGGTGTGGAAGCTTGGAGGAGTTGGTGGCCCTTCGGATATTATCCTCCTTTCTTGACTGAGGTTCAAATAACGAGGTCTGTCACCAAAAGTCTATGAGTTGCTTCTCAATAAGACTTTAATAAACATTCACAATCACATTGTATCATAGTCATTCTAATAATTAAGATTCTAATGAAAAAGAAAGAAAAAGAAAAATCCTAAATATGTATCGAAATTCTTACGCATTTAACTAAAATGGAGAGAAATATTCTTAAAAATTATGTAACATTTAATTTCTGTTATGAGCATACAAAAAATAATGTACTTTGCTTGAAACATTTTAAATTACCTTATTAGTCTATTTCATTTTATTTCTAAAATGAAACCGATTTTTAAAACTATTATAATAATATTATTTAAAATTTAAACATTTACTAATATTATTAAGCATTATATATATATATATATATATATATATACATACACAAGGGGAAAGAAAGGATCGAAATGTTTGGATTCTTATTTTAATAACGTTACAAATTACAGTTATTAATATTGATTTGTTTAGTTTCACGAAGCCGTAGATTAAAAGAATCTGAAATATGGTAAAGTTTTAATTATTACCTTCGGTTATCAATTTGGTTTGGTTTGAGTAACGTCGCACAAGAAGAAACATGGGGGCTATTAGTGACCTCGTAATTTTGAACTTCAGTCAAAGACGACACCCGAGCTTTTATCCCCTTCTCCTAACTTCCATACTTAGCCAACGGGAGGACTTTGGACCCCGGCAGATATAGCGTGCATCAGCCTCTGCTACATGAGGGATCAAAAATGGCATCAAGGCTCGAACTTACGACATGAAAACCACCGGCCGCAGGGCTGCTACTAGGCTACCGCGACCACTCTTGGATTATCGAAGTTTCAATTGATACTAAAAATAATAGAGATAATTTCTTATTTTTATTTACAATCCTTAACACTTCTCTACATAGTCACTATCTAGAATTGTACATTTTTCTTTCAGTTTCTTAACCTTTCAATGGCCGTCATTGCAGAAATCAGCAGATTGACTCTCCATTCTAAGGATTACTAATTCCCCTGCATTCTAAGGATTACTATTATCAAAGGTTTTCTGAAACCAAGCAAATCAACATTAACAGCTGTAATTTACAACATTGTGTACATATGGATCAATTAATAGGCAGTATAAATTTTAACCATTGAACAATTTACTTATGTGTCTCACAAAAACACTTAATTATAAAAATATTTGAAATTATAAAGACCAATTACGTATATATATATATATATATATATATATAATTATTTAAATATGAATCTAAATACATAATCAATTTAGAAAGTATTTAAATGTTATAACGATCACAAAAATATATAAAGAAAGGCAATGTAATTCAAAAGTGAATATAAAGTAACTAAAAATTCTTTTTCTGGATTAGGATGGTGATTCGTAGTTAAGTAAAATGAATGTTTAATGAATCCAAACAATCCAATTCACCAAATTACTTTATAATAAAGTAAATCATATCAAAAATAAGTTGAACAAATACACAAAAAAATTCCAAATCATATACTAATAGAATAATCCTGATAAAAATAGCATGATTCTTATTTAACTTGTTTAAAGAACCAGTACTAATTAAAAATACGCAATATTTCAAATTCTAATTACAAAATAACATAGATATAATTAAAAAACCTTTAACTCCAGTAATTACCCATAGTCTCGTCAAGCTCTAAGTATTTGAAATAGCATCCCTTACCATTGTTGGACAACAGAAATTTGATGAAATTCATTCATAATAATATAAAATACTAAAAGTATTAAAAATTCCTGAATTCTGAAAAACGTTTTTAGATTTTAAATAATGGAGAATTTCAGGTTCAGGAGGACTAAGGAATATCTGTATATATTATTCTAGTAAAATGTAACTAATATCATCATCAATTGGCTGTTACATGGGTTATTGAAATTAAAGCAGTATTTTTAAAAAGAAGCTTTAACTTAAAGTCTGTTTAATTTTAAAATTGAAAAATTGTTAGAATACTTTATATATTTGAATTATAAAAATAGCTAATATAATTTAAAGAATATTAGCTAAACTATTGCCAAATGGTCCCCTTTGCAGGATTCCTTTAAATTCCAAAAAAAATTGGGTTAAATTTAATTTAACTTCCTTTAAGAACAAGATTCATTAAAGAATTTATTTTTTCAGAACTAGTAACATTATTTAAAATGTTTTGCTTAAAAAATTATTAATAGTGATTTTATAGGATCAATTAAAAGATCTTTAAAATTGTAATTATGGATTGGGTATACTTTTTTGTTTTTATTTAGTTTAATTTTATCTAAACTATTTTAATTATTGCTGTTGCATTAAAAGTATTTAGAGTATCTTGTAAAATTGTTTGTGGTAATTTACAGCTTATGAATCATAACTATTGAGGTCATTAGTAACAGTTTACATTTTATATTTAATTGTTTCTTCATGAAACATTAAATAAGTTTAAAAACATATAAATATTTAACATTGTTAATCGGAAAGCCAAATTTTGTATACAGTCCTATAATTCTATTATTAATTTCCTTTTCTTCCTATTTATTCTATTATTAATTCTATATTATTTTCTATTAAAACATTATTTTCTTCTTAAGACTTACTAACAGTTTTATTGTTATAACATTTGCAAGCAATTGTAAAATTAATTGGAGAGAGAGAGATTTTTAGCCACATATCCTTTACAAAATCGGTATGTCACTCTATAATGAACCTCATTACTTCATACATTTTCCTGCTAACATTATTTTTTAAATTAATGTTATAAATATATTTATTAATATTATATTTGTACTATTTGATGCTTCTAAAGGTAATCAATGTTTTGATAGCTAATTTAGTGTTAAGGTTATCAATATCATATTTTATATTTTTTAATATATTGGTTATTATTTGATATCATAAGCCTAAAATGTGTATATACATGATATTTAAGACTTTGTCTTTGACATTGCTTGAATATTCAAATATTATATGTTGGGGTTCTACGTTAATATAGTCTTTGTAATCTTTGTATTTATATTTTAAATCATTCTGTAATTCTTTAATATCATTACAGTTAATGCCACTTTTATTAAATGCCCATTTTTTGAGATACTTAAAAGAGTGTTTAATTTCAATAATTTTAATTGATGGAAAAGATAGAAATGTTTCTTAAAAATATTATTAAATTTAATGATATGCAGGTGGGCTTTGTCATCCAACGGATTTCACTTTTCACTCCTCTACATCTGTGGGCAAACATGTTGAATTGGCTGCAGTAAGCGCTTTTAAACATCTTCGTAGAGTTAGGCGCTGGACGATTTGTTCTTTCCGGGACAAATCTTGGTGGATCATAACGTTTCTGTCGAAAAACGCGTAAGTATCTTGATTCTGGACTTCTGAAGGTGTTCTTTTGGGGGCATGGGGAAGCTGGTGAGCACTACTTCACTGTTTGACGCTTCGACTGTGTATCATACTGATGTACCAGCTTTCATCTCCTAAGACGATAGTATGCAGAAAGGAAGGATATTGGTCACACGTATCAACGAAATCTCCAACAACGCTCAATTTTCATCTGCTCGTCAGTCAATGAATGCGGCAAAAAACGAAAACAGATCTTGCGCTTTCCCAAATTTTGTTGAATGATGGTGTTAAGACTATCCTTGCTAATACTAAATGCCTCTAATACCTAACTTAGAGACCATTGGTAGTTTTACAACGGCCTCTATCGCTTCCACTTGATATCGGTTACCTCACTCATTGAGGGTAAACCCAAAAGGTGGTTCATTATGAAAGTTTTTTTTTTTTTTTAGATTTTTAAGATTAGATTTTTTTTTTAAAGATTTTTTCCCCTTCTGAAAACGTTTAAGTGAGTTGTACACGCATTTTTTACTCTATGCGTCTGTTCTGTACTCCTGGACCAGCATTGCATCTATGTCTGTGGCCGTTTTTCCCTATTTGTATGAAATTTGAAGTTTTTCCTTTGCTTTATTTCAATTTGCATGAGTTTTTGCACATACGCTGTTCGATTGCCCGTAGCTAACTAATCTACAGCGGTTTCTTTTGCTTCTTTCTACGTGCCATCTCTCCTTTCCCTTCTTTCAGGGCATGCGCTTGGTAGCATTTTTAACTTTTGTTGCATCTGAGATATCCACCCATTCAGCGAACTTTTTAGACACACCTTGTTTTATATTTCTCAATAAAGTAGTGAGTAATATCCTGAATAATATGAAGGCATTTGTTATCTATTTTATTTTTATATACTAAATCCATGAAGAATATTATTTATTTTTCTTAAATCCCAACAAACAGTATTTCATACTAACAGTATTTTCTTTCAAAATATTATATTGTTCAATTCCTTAATTTTATTCTTTATAACTTCTTTAACTTGACTATTTCTTTTGCCTCGAGGACCTTCAACCTTTCTATTATTTTTAAAACCACTGTTATTAATATTATTTTGGTAAAAATATTCTTCATTATCTTTTTGTTAAATTGTCTGCATGGTATTTCTAATAAAATGCATGATTTGAGTCCGTAAGGATGTATTGTGGTAACTAATATAATGATTTTTTTGCCATAACCTTTCCTCATAATTAGGCACACTTTTCTAATTTATGTTGTACAAAAATTTCTAACTTATGTAAATTAATATGATTTATTTCAAATTTGAATGTTTTTAAAAATGTTAAGGTTTTTATTATCATGCCTATATACTTTAATTTTAATAATAATATTATTGCAGGTGTGTCCAATATACTTAAATTAACATTTCTTACATTTCAATAAATAAATGCATTTAAAAGTTTCGCAAAGTATAAAATTGGTATTATCATCCTATTCTTCACAACTTATTAACATAATCGGTAATTGACGTGTACAAATGCATTAGAAATCGGAGTTGTGATGAGAATTGCAACAAACCTTTGCTCAGTTATGACTGTTTATATATTTTGATGAAAAAGAGAGGCAATAAATATACATTAACAAACTGGATAATGCAAGAGACGTAGCTCCACCTTCTAGATCACAACAGAAGAGAGCGAATTTCACCTTACATTCGAATTGATAGGTTGATATATAGGTCCAGATCTCGAGGTAACTCACGTGATATAAGAGGAAGGGAGTCTGAGGGATTTTAATGATGTCTATCATTCCAGTAGGGATCATTTTCGACAGATTTGTATCCGTGTGAAAGTCAATTCAGCCGATTTTATGAGCTCATGATCGCATAAACTAATGGATAATTTGGAATTGCATCACCAAATAAGGAAGGTCTCCTTACAAATAGGTTACAGAATAGGAAAAATTAGATATTTAAATTAGTTTCTTGTGAGATCATTACATATATACAATCTATAACAAAAAAATCGACTCACCAAGAAGGAGTTGCCCGATTGTAATGAAATTTCGTATGCAAAGACAATTGAACCGAACATGCAAATGATTAAAATTTGTTGTCCAATGAATGAATAGCGGGAGCTACAGCGCATCGGAACTGCCCACTCAGTAGGTGTATATAAGAAGCGATTCTCAATTTGATGGTCAAATTTTCTGTTGCATTGCGATTTACGATACCTTTCAACGACTGAAAAAATGCCTCCCCGCAGGATTCGAGCTCTTTACAAGCAACTGTGAGAGTTCGAAAGAGGCTGTATCATTCATTTGAAAGAGGCAGGTTAGGCTAATCGGAGAATCGCTCGTCATATGGGTCGAAGCAATGTGGCGATTAGGAGATGCTGGCAAGAATGGGTGGACAATGGCATATTTCAGCATCATGATGGTAGCGGTCGACCTCAGACCACAGCAGATTGGGAGGACAGAGTGATTGTCAGATCAGCTGTCACAACGCCTGATTCATCGTTATCAACCATCAGACGCACGACCCTCACACGAGTGTCCACCATGACCATTCACAGACGGCTGATAGAGCGAAATGAGACGCCACCTGCCACTCACACCTTATCGAGTCAGAGTACAGTAGTTCCTGGCTCGATCAGGTTGGAATGATGCTGACTAAGGACGTATAGAGTTTAGAGTCGAATCTCGCTTCCAACTGTGTCCTGACGATCATCGAAGTCGTGTCCTTGGTCTTATTTTTCAGCAAGATAATACCACACCACATACGGCACGTGTAGCTATGAACTGTGTTACAGCTTGTTAAACACTTCCTTGGCCAGCCTGATCTTTCTCCAATCCAGCATGTCTGGGATATGATGGGAATGCGACTGCATCTACCAGGGAATGTTGATGACCTAGCTTGACAATTAGAGCAAATTTGGCAAGAAATACCGCAAGAGACCATCACGGAGCTTTATAACTCTATGCTACTTCGTGTGGCAGCTTAATTCCAGACTAGAGTCGGGTCGGTCTATATATATTTATATATATACATATAAAATTTGTTTCCATTTTTGTTTCAATTTTTTTTTAATTCTTGGCTCTCTTTCTCCCTTTTTATGTTTGTTACTATTATGTTTCATTCCTTTTACTTTTTCCTGAATTTTTTTTTATTTATTTTGAATAAATATGTTTTTTTTTCCTAGATGGTGACATATTTTTAATATTCGTTTGCTATTTATTTCTTATAATTTTTTTATTTTTTCCCTTTTTTTTTATCTTTATTTTTAAAGAAGTTTTTATCAAGTTAATTATTTGTTTTTTTTAAATATGTTAAATATTGGGGGGGAGGGGGAAATTCAATCTTTTTTTCTTTAATTTTTTAGATAACGAAATGTCAGTAATTTTTTAATTTGCTTTAAATCAATCAGTCAGAATTTGTGTTGTTTCCTTTAAATCAATCAATAAGAATTTTTACTTTGGCGGTGAATCATTCATGGAGTAAGTACGGTGGAGTATTAGTGTGAAAGTGAGTAGAGTTTACCCTATTTCTATTTGTTTTATTTTTAAATCAGTATGTTCTATATTTATTGAATTAGGCAAATAATTCTATTTTGCTTGTGATTTTGTCTTGTTAAAATGTTCCAAATTACATATTTTTCATGACTTATCCTTTATAAGTATTTTACTTCATTGTGTTTTAGTTTGCATACCTTTGTGACATAATAAGTGGCTTAATTAATACAACTATTTTAATTAAGATTTTCATTAATGTTAAAATATTGTAGATGATTATTTAAGCGTAATTTGTTATTTTGAATCTAACTGAATACATTTCCATTGTTTACCATCTTTCTCTTTTCTGTGGTTGAATTTCTGAATTTCTGAATTTTGGTTTGCTACAACCTTTTTATGCTGTAATTCACTGAATTGTGATGGTTAGATCCTTATTTACTGATATAAACACACATTATTCCATTCCAAAGTATTGATCAGTATTAATTACATTATTTCCATTTCTCTAAATTTCTCTTTTCTATAACTTTGTTTTGTTTTAAATTGCCTGATTCTTAAAGAGTTTTTTTTTTAACTAATTTAGTTTTAGTGATTTAAATTTTTAGATTGTATGAATATTTAAGTAAAGTTTTCTTTGATTTGCATAAATATTAATTTGAATATTAATTTAACTATTTCGTTTGTTTACTCTTAGTGTTTTTTGTTTTTGTTTTAAATATTCATGAAATTATTTATGTTTATAAAAAGTACTGTTTATATCTCCTTTACATATATATGTATATATAATGGGAGAAGTATATCCCTATACTATAATTTTAAAGTCAAAAGCAAGTCATTAATCATGTTTCGCAGTGTGTGCGTGCATGTGAATTTAATGTAATATGAAGTATGTTCTATATTTTTGCCGTTTAAATATATATCATTTTCACACTCACGAGATCCATTACATGTATTATCTTAAAATATGTTATGTTTAAATGTTATTTGATAACTTATAAAACTACTTTTCTTAATTCAGTTTTTAGAAAACAATAAAAATTTTAGACAGTTGAATCAATAATATTTGGGATCCTGAAATACGCTACATTAAGCATGAATTTCTCTTCTTATTTTTCCTTATTTAAAAAAATAATAAAATAAAACAAGATTTAAGTTTCGATCAATATAGTCTTCAGTAAAAAAAAATCACCCAAATCTTAGCAAATTTAACATAAAAAAATCTTCCGTCGTTCCTCTTAAACATGACATGGTCCCTAAGGAGCAACCTGTTTAACACCCATTTAGCTTAATTAGAAAGTAAAGTGACTTCTTTCTTTTGAAACTACAGCAAACTTGTTCAGAACCCCTAGTGATGGCTCCTTAGCAAAACTGAATAGTAAGAGATCCTAGAGATTGGCAAGTGATTAGAACCCTTCCCCGAACCTCTTCACTTTGATACTATTATGCGTACTAATGAGCTGTCTAAGGCGACTGTAGAATAAATAGCAATTAAGTTTTTAACGATAGAAAGTTCCTTTAATTAATCATTACCCTTCTGGGGTTCTATGAATGCCTAATTAGCAGAAATGCCCGGGTGTAGTGAGAGCTCTTTCTGATCCATTAGATAAGCAGTGACATTTGCTCGGGTCATCAGAAAAATATGGAATGCCTTACAAATATTCTTTACTTGAAACACTAGAAGTGAAGACTTCTTTTTTTTCATTGAGCTTTTCGAAAATAATAAATTAACTTACATTTTCGAATTGAATTTTATTAATATTATTACACATACTTGAACTAATTCCAACTTCTACACTTCAAAGACCCTCTCTATTCAGATTCCAAGCTTTGTGAATGTCTTAAGAAGAATTTTCTGATAAGATGGCATAGTGAGAAGCAGTTTAACATTCTTACTAGTTTGAGGCTCAAGCCAAATTTTCAAAGTTGAGTTTTTTAAATAAGATGCATTTAAACACTTAAGTTGTTTCAAAGTGTTTCTTAATTGTAATGCTGGATAATGAAAATAAATTCAAAATCAAGCAGCTCTTTAATTAATGAGACTTACTAGCTATGAGAATTACTTGTGACAGACATTTAATAAAAGTATAAAGAAAGAGTCCTTCATTTATCTTAAGTTATTTTCAACATAATTTAAAATATAATTAGTTTAATTAACTTTGAGTGAAAGAATAATTTAATCTGTTTAGCTATTTAAATCTATTCATTGTATAATGTTCTCGGAAATATACAATAATTGAAACTCTTTAGAATAAATAATGTTGGATTAGTAAGCTTAACGGATATTATAAAAAAGATAGAGAAATAATTTTTGAAAGACTAATACAAAAATGTGATACTGTTCTACAAAATATCTCTCACAAACCGTGTTTTTAATAAATAAAAAAAATCTATCAATAAAAGCTTTGGAATTTTTTGTATACTCTTCACCAATTTTTCTGAGCAATTTTTAGAAAATTAGCGTAGTAAATTAACAATTCATGTTTAAGACTTATAATTTGAAATCAAAATGTTGAATATTTAGTTCTTTAATTCTGAATAAAATCTGGTTAGTAATTTCTCAGCTACCGTATTAATATTAACTACATTAAATATAGAGTAACTAATTTCTTTTTAAAGGTAAAATTTCTCTCAATAAGAATAATTACCATCTTGCAATCATTTTTTAGCTATTTAATTGTTGTTGTTGTGCTGCAGAAAAAAATATTTATTACACTTTTTTGTTTTTTTGGCATATTATTCAAAATAAATATCATTCTTTTGGACATAAAGCATAAATTATGCATAATTGGTTGCAACTTAGTAGTAATGAAGATTATTTTGGAAGTTATACCACATGCAATTTGATAAATAATCTCAAATTCTACTCGTTTATACAGATATTGTGTATGTGTTTTTGAATATGTGTGTGATATATATATAAATCTCAATTTTTTTTATATTTATAAATATTCAATTACACCATATAATTATAATGTTAAAGATATTAAGAATCAACAACTATTTTACAAGTTATTTTACATTTATAGTAATTCTTAAGATAATAGAACATTTGATAGAATTACAAGAGAACTCTTGTAATTTAAAGAAAAAGTATTTGTTTCTTAATGAAAAAATTATTCGAAATGATAGTAATTAATTAATTTTATTCAAATCATTCAATGATGCAGAAATATTTAAATTTTATAATAGGCTAATCTACATTTGAAAACAAAACCCGAACAGTATTTAAGAGAATCAATGTTTCTTCTTTAAATGATCACATAAATTGTTATTTTGCAGCTAATCATAATATTCATATATAGAATTAAATAATCCGTCATAATATTAAGATGTATCAATTCCTTGAGTAATATTTTCTCCTCTGGTTTCCTTAATTCCTCCTAATATTCATTAAATAATTGCAAGAAAAAAATTATAAAAACAAGTTGTTAAGATTTAATTTCATTATTTGTACTTTAAGGGGGATGAGATAAAAGTTACATATATGTATAAAACACTTCAATGTTAACTCTATTATTTAGCTGGTCTCTTCGTTCTCTTAAAAAATTTTAGCAATAAATCATGTAAATTACACGATAGTATATTATTAATCAAGTATGTTTCAATACCTTGCAAAAAACAATGGAAAAGAATTTACGTATCTTGATTTTATATGCATATATATATATATATATATATATATATTAATTTTATAACGAATTCATCATTTTTGTCTTGAAAATAAATTTAGCAATAGTTTATATTATATGCCCATTATTTCTGACAATCAAAATTGATATAAATTTCACAGAATGAAAGAAGAGCTTAATTTTTTTAAAATTCGCAAGTAGATTCACAATATTTAAGGAAAGAATTGATCAAATATTACGAGTGTGTGTGGAGGGGGGGGTGAATTGGATATCGGTAATAATACGAGACAATATTTACTTAAACTTCAGAAGTTCCATTTCTTCTAAATAAAAATATTTTAATGCAACTTGTTTACTTTTCTTCGCAATAAAATTGTATCCAAAACATTATTTTGGGTTAATAATAGTGTTTCCTTGTTTATTATGTTTTCTATGTAAACTATATTATATCTTTGAGAAATATATTTTGACTAATATTTCATTCTTATTAATAAGAACATTATTTTACTTCAGTGCTTTATACAAAAATCCAGTAATAACTCTAACAAATGCAATTATATAAAGCAATAAATACAATAATGCAATACTGAAAGTAAAATTCCATTCCATCAAAAAGAAAAAAAAAATATTTCACAACTTCACAAATAGGATATCTTGCAGAAAAAAATGCCGAATAAAACAAACCATAAGCCTTAACAGATTACCCGCTTACCATTAAGTTAACCAAGTTATATAAATTTTTCTTCTCTATAATTATTCGAGAGTAAAGCTGCAAACTTTATTCAACAATCTTATAAACATTTGCATTTAGATGAAGTTCTATTAACGTACAACTTTCTCCTTCTATCGTTTGCATACAGTCTTCCTTTTTATTGCTTTGTTCAAATCGAAATTAGTCTTAACAAAGCGTACAGGGTTCTCTAATAGCTCGTGGAGAGACAAGAAGGCAGAATTAAAGTTAATGACTCTTATGTATGCAGAAAAGAGGACACTCGAACTCGACAAATCTTATCTTAAATAAAATTTTGCACCAAAAATAGCAAAATTTTACAAGCTGGGCACTGCATCCTCAAGACAAATATAACTAACTCAGTCGTGATCAAGAGCTTAAGTTCCTTAACAATGGGGGAAAAAAGTCACTACCGAATCCACTCTTCTCAACTTATTCACATCAATAATAAAAATTTAGAAAGCTCGAGATAAACCACTTTTAGAAGAAAAAAATATACCATACTGTTTTGGAAAGCGGCGGCTTTCATACGACTGATACCTTTTAGATATACAAATGTCTTAACACTAATTAACTGCATAAAAAGTGATGTATCACTGTTGTCAAGCGATCGGCATGATAACAGGAGTCCCTGGTGCTTGAGAAGTGTCCAAGTTAGCTGACGTTTTTTTCCCTTTCTTACGTTGTTAATTAGCTGGGAAATATTTATTTTTCTTCATAGTTATATACATTGATAAACAAACCGCAAGAGGATGTTTCTTTCGGTTTAAAAGATCTTATTTTCCCGTATGAGGATTATTTGTACTTCAAGTTATCGAGTCTTACGAAATTGTTTTGAAATATGACACACTTCCCAGAAACAAATTTTAACTTGATCGTTATGCTAAAGAATATCAGTCGCTAATTACAACTTTATTCCAAACTACCGACATGTTGTTTTGCTATTATTTAAGAAAGAGTTATGATGCAGTTGAAAATGTTTTTCACTGTACTAATTATCATTAAAACTTTCGAAGAAGGTAGGCGTTATAATTTGAAAGAAAGTTTCTTCTTAATTATCTAATTATTATGCTCAAGAATTTAAAGACAGATATTTAACGGGATTAAGTAAGTTTGACATCTAATTCATTGAGAATTCGCTTATAAGAATGGAGTGTCCAATTATTCCGCTATTTTTAATCTATGGGTTTCGTAACGAAACAAGCTATTAATTGGCTCATATCCTTTCGTATCATTTACGCTTTATTCTTCACCTTAAAAATCTCTTTTTAAGGAATTTGCTTTGCTTTGTTATTAAGTATAGAGACTTAGTTTAAAATTATCTGATTATACGAGATGTTTTTTTTTCGATATTAACTGCTTTGTTATTTTGCATTTTAAGATAACGTTTAACTTTATCGCCTTGCTGCCGTATTCAGAGCAGTTATGAATTATTTGAATATCTAAAATTAATATAGATTTGGGGATATTATAAAAAAAGATACTTTATTTTAGAACAATAATTCAAACAAAAAATAATTTTAAAATACCTGAAAATGTAAATGATATAAGAAACAAGATATATTAGATTAATGCTTTCGCAAAAGAAATTATTAGGCAGATGTTTATTTTTTTTAACATGTGAACAAAATTCAGTTAATTTAGAATTTATGCTAATAAACTATTTGTTTGAACTTTAAAAAGGAAAAAAAAAATAACGGAACTTCTTTATAAATACTTCCCATGAATTTCCCCTGAAAAAGTTTTATTAAAACTATTGTACCAGTCAAAGTTTTCAAATAACTTATAAAGGAATACATTTGCGTTTGGCATACAATTACACTTTGGAATAAATAGATAATTGCATTAAATTAAAGAAAGCTAATTAGCAGTTTTACTTGAATGATATAAATCTCTGTAAAATAAAAGAAAACCATCTAAATTTATTAATATTTCGCTTTTTGATTAATCAAAAGCTCTGTTAGAACATGAAAAAGGAATTGGATTTGCTCATGCAAGGACACATTCTTTATATAAAACAATCTAATCAATAATAGTTTTTCTGCCTTTTGATCACTGGCATCTTTATCCTATTTATAGAAATACTTTTGAGTAAAGAATATGATAAAAGGCAGTTTTAACAATATAAGTCAGAATATCTTAGACAAACTTTGTCAAAATAAATTATTGGGCAAATATTTAATTTTTTATTCGTTCATTAATTGGAAAAACTTTAATGAAAATAATTCAATATTTTTTATCTTACTTCTTTTAGAACATTTCTGCAGTTTTATTTTTTAAGCCGAATAAAAATTAAACATACTATAGCTCTAGACAAATTTTATGTAGTTAGTGTATTCTCTTTGTTAGAATTCTGGTTTATATATATATATATATATATATATATATATATCTGAGAGTTTCTAATTAATAATAACATTTCAAAAGAAAGTTAGTTATCCCTTTAATACTTGATAAAAACTCATGAAAAACTTACAGCTTCTGAAATGTGCTAAATAACTTAACTATATCTAATATCTCTATATTAATGAAGATGGGTGATTGCTAAATATACTAAAAAACTTAATTTAATCTTAATGATATTCTATTTAAATTAACTGCAGGTTAATAAAATTAAGTGAAAATTAAAAGAGCAATGTAAATCTAACATTTTGAATTCTATCTGAGACTTCAATATAAAATAAATAAATCAATTAATTTATAAATGTCTTAGCATCTGCGTAAAGTTGAAACAATAGATAAGTCCTTTGCTAATGTACCTACATACTATTTAGATAATGATGGTTGGTTAGTTAGGATTTATTTGGCATTAAACCCTCGTGGAAAATATTGTTCCACGAGGTTCCTTGTGGAAAATATTGGTTTGTATATAATATGAATTTAGATAAGTAAAGGGTCATCAAGCGTATTTCTCTTCAATTAACCCTAAGGAATTCTCTCTGGTACATTTGATTCAAGAACCTCAATTTGTGAATTAGGTAAATCAACTTTTCTATGCGTAATGAAGTGCAGTGAATTATAGAAGGGAAAATTGCGGTTGAAGGAATTAACAGAAAATTGAAGAAATCATCAGGAAGATTATGAGATATTGGAAGGTTTCAACTACTTGATTAGGCTTGAACTTATGCTGAATTGAATTTCGATTAGTTCCTGACTCGGACCCACCTTTAATAGTGATCAGATAAGTAGTATTTTCCAATAATTCTTGGTTGTGGACATATGTGGGTTTTGTTTCACAAATATAAATTTACAAGTAATGTAACAAAAATATTGATTCTGGATTGTTCTAATGATACAATCGATATTGGATGATTTTTGTGCTGACTCTTGATTCTGAGATTTTAAATGACTTATAATATAACAAATTAATGATAGAAGTGAAACCGATGCGTCAAAATAGCGCCCAATATCCCAGATGGTATAGGTATATTAGACATATTTTCTTTTTTCAAAGGAACATATATTTTTATCAATTCAGATTTCTGTAATCTATTTTATAAACAAGCAGATCTTTTAAAATTACAACTCAGTATTATGTTCAAGGGCTTATGGGTGTGCGCAAGACACATATAGGAGAATAAATGGTATTTGTTATGTGTATGTAGTACAGTAAAAATAAAAGAAAAGGATCAATGCAAATAATTTTAGGAATGAAATTAAAATAAAGATGAAACAAAGTTTGAAATGTTCCCAGTAAACTATGGTATATGATATTGTTAATAATTATGTTCTTAAAAGTATGAAATAATTAATTCAAAACTTTACTAAAATAATAAAATCAAATTTTATAAAATTAAAAATTATATTCCTTTTTTAAAAGAAATAGATTAAGTACTTCTTCCTCAACTTTCTAAAATAATTTTAAAATTTTAAAATCTGTAATTACAAGTTAAACATGAATTCACTTTATCAAGGAGTGAAACAATTAAAAGAAAACAAAGAAGTTATGAGCAACAAATTTATATAAAGTTTCTTTTTTGAGATATCCCAACCAAAGCAAAAAAAAATTAATATTTTTGTAAACAAAAAAAAATCTCTTTATAATTATAGTTTTTCTTTCGTGATGTTTATTTCTTCTACGCAACAAACCTTAAACGACATACATTGAATAATTTTTTTTCATTTTTTCACTAATTTTTCCTTTATAATATTATCTAGGTGTTAGAAAAGAGATTTTTTAAATTTTTTTGATTCTTATTTAACACACTAATATTTTTTTATTATAAAATTAAATTGAAACCCTTCAGAAGTGTTTGAATGGAAAATGAACTTTTGTAAGCAATATATTCTTGTACATAAAGACCAATTTTTAATTAAGAGGATCATAATTTTTTCTGTATGAAAAATTTACATAATAATTAAATATGAAAATAGACATAAAAATTAAAGTTATCTTTTTAATCCAAAGTGAATAAAATTGATGAGAAAAAAATTGAATTTTTTCTTCCCATTCAAGAAGTAAAATTATACTTTATCTGGTTCGGAGCGAAGGCTATGACATAATTATCAAAAAAAAATTGTTAAGTTAACATTACAACTTTTAAGTTAACACCAAGTTTTTTAAAACTCACTCGTCATTTGTAATAAAAGAAGTTGTAAAATACATTAAGTCATTGAAAACGAAAATGAGGTTTAAAGAAAAAAAATTAAACCTCGAGGGATGACAAAAAAAATGCAGCTTTTCACTCCCTTCCTTTCAAATGTCATGAAATGGCCATTTTGCAACTAGTTAAATTTCTAAGTAAATACACAGTCTCCAATTAAACTCAGGATCAAATAAGAACTTTTATACTCGTATTTAAAGTTGTCTGATGACAGGAATCATATGTTTAATCTCCAGGTAAATTGGGATAAAAAAACTGGAAAAAAGACTTTTCTTTATTCTGGTATAATCGCAGAACCGTTTAACTCATTTCTGCTATAAAAGTTGACAATCTTTAACTGGATGTAAATTTTTCTTAAGCAGTGAATTTTCTATGTTTACCTCAAAATCAATATGATTAAGTTTTTTTTTAATTTGCCCCCATGAAACACTACAAGATTTTCGTATCTTACTTGAAAAGCACGAATAATTACTATACGCTAACTTCTTTACTTTAACTCCGTACCGAATGTTTTTTGTTCGTTCTTTTTAATCAAGCCGAATTTCTGTGTGGAACATTTTTTTTCGAAATGATTCAGTATCTGGTGTCCGTTAGCTAAGTTTCTCTCTCTTTTTATCCTCGTTTGTTTCTTTTTCTAATTTTTTCAGTTGATCTCTTACCTGTAGAAGTTAAAAATCAATCTGCTTGGAAGCATACAGGAATCGAAATTACTCTCTGTATTTAAATTGCCGTCCTTTAAATGTTTATGAAGGAAATTAAGGTTCAGTAAAAGCAAACGGAAAAACTTCGCAACTAATTGATTTTTTCCCATCTAAAGCAAGGAATGAAGAAATGGAAAAGGAAAAAAAATCCTTTCTACTTCTATCTGGGCAAACAACTAACCAGGTAATTAGAGTTGTCGGGCTCACTTAGTAGAAGCCTGAGTTTTCTTTGATTAATGCTAGAGTTTGTTTTTACAAGAGACAAAATCTAGTAAAAAAGGGGGCACTCTTTTATTCATTCTTCATGGCGCAGTGGAAATAAGTGAAAGAGATTGAAACCACAAAAGCTTGGATTGCAAAGCTCTATTCCTAGTCATTCTTTTCAAAATCTATAACTATATTGTAATGAAAGTTTTTAAAAAATTCAAAATGTGATTTGCTTTTTTTATCTATGAAATAAATATTTTAATGAAAAAATAAAACACAGTGTATGCACGTCAAGAGAGAGATGCACACGAAAAATTAACTGTATTTTTATTTATTTAAATTATTTCAATATATTGTACATAATTCAATGTAAGCTTTCTTCCCATTCAAGAATATTTTATATTAAAATTTAAATTATATTCTTAAGTATCACAGAAGAAAAAATAATGGATAAGAAATTAATATCAAATATTAAACACCTAGAAAATTAAGCATATGTAAAAGAAATTTCTAGTACTATTTTTAGATCAAAAATATGTTTATATTGATACAAAGGATGCATGTTTATATCGCCTTTCTCATCTGAATTTACACAAGCCATGTTTAAATTTATTCATTAAGTAATACATATCTGGTTTTAAAATATATTTTTTAAAATAAGTATTATGGGATATCTAGTAATTTTGCTTTAAAAATTTAAAAATAAATCTAAGTCCAAAAAGTTTTTAAAATGGCATTTTTACTTAAATTATAATTTTTTGTGTTATTATTCTGACATTTATCATAATTTTTAATGTAAACTTATATTTAAAGCATCTTCTATATTTGCATGCATTTGATAAGGAAATCGCTTTTTTATATAGTACAGTTTAAAAAAAAGTGTATTTCGTGAAAAATTCCATTAAGTTTCATATAAGACTCTTTTGTATAATTTGGATTCGTATTTGTATTTATGAATACTACAATATATTGATGCTAAATTACTTGAAACAGTTGCACGTTTTCATTTAATGATTTTCCATTAATATTGTAGTTGTGTACTTCTATATAAAAACATGAATAACTTGCATGAATTTCCCCATTTCGGAAAATTTCCTGTAATTTTAAAAGTTATTTACTTTGTTTGAAATTAGTATAGTAATATCTTTATATTTTTTGTCATGTAGATTATACGAGCTGGCTAAATAAAAAACACTGAATTGAATATCAACTTGGGACTTTTATTAATTAAAATAAATCCAAACTATCGATATAGGAATAGAAGTAATATTAACATAAATCAATAATTGTAGAACGCAAAGCGTAACAACAAGAAAATGAAAACCTATCTGGATTTTACTGTTTACCAAGAGGTATATACAGAAAAGACTGGATAATGCATTTCGCTTCAATTCATGTCTCTTTGCATAAGCCGGCGAGAACAAATGCTGACTCGTAGGTGGATTTGATCCATCAACCATGGTAGAATGTAGCCTGTGGATCGAAGTTTAATAACATGCAGCAAGTGAATGAATGCAGATTTATTGCGCAGTAGCTGAATACTGCTCTTGCGCCACTGCCAAAAAACGAGTGTCGCTACAATATACTATGCATTTAGTATTATACTGTTTTTATCAAAATCGTAAAGGGAATTTGTTTTAAAATTTAAATAAACATCAACTACTGTGCGTGTTTCTTCATATATCTTAAAAATAATGCGAAAATATTACTTTAACTTAAGAGGAAAAATTATATATAAATGAAAATAATCTCTAAAAATTGTTCTAGTATTATGAACAGTTGAAAAAAATCTAAGATAATCCCATTAAGATACATATATGGCTTTCATTCTCAATTTATCTTCTAAAAAATTTATTGAAATATCCAAATCTTAATTTTGCCTTTTTTCCGTCAGTTGGTATGCTTCTACAAACTAAACCTTAGATTGTCATTTTCGTTCTTTGAGTTAAAACTCGTCTCTCCCAGTTAACTTTGCAAATTGAAGTACTAGATGCAATTAGAACTAGAAATCGGCTTGTAAATTAGTTTTCTGGTGCCATTTCACTGTAAATAGAAGTATAGGAATATAAATTAGACTTTACAAGGTATAGAAATAAGTTACAAATGAAATATTCAACGCTTTTCATATAGATGTAAGATATGTTGTGCGTAATTTTAAAGCATTTTCCAAAACTTAAGCCCGAAAGGGCTTGTTTAGTTATTATCTGCGGACATGATGCTCATAAATCTTTAACGTAATTATCGATCCATTTTGTTTTCTACATTATCATACGTTAGTCTACATATCAATCCAATAAGGGAGATATAGAACATGATGACTTCTTATTATCAACTCTTGAGTTTTACGTAATAAATATTCTATGAAATATATATTTTTGTCATAAAACTCGTATTTCAAAACATGTTTTCAAAAAATCTATTCAAGTTTACTCATTCATACAGTTAGCATTATGTCTAATAATGTGCTACATTTATATACATCATTTCCATTTTTTTTTATAAATTATTCAGCTTAACGACTTTTGGAGAATTCTAATATTTCTATTTATTCAATTTAAATTAAAACTCTCTTAAACTTATTTCAAAATAATACACATGGTGTCACATATTTTATCCAATAATTACTATTATTTGGTAAATAAATTGTCATTTTTAATTAAGAAACTCTTCCATCATTTGCGCTTAATTTTATGAAATAGTAAGCATCTGAATTTTATTTTTAAAGAACTTCGCATTATATTTTCTCTTAAGCACTCTTAAGTAAAAGGACTCAATAACATAATTGTTAAAAAAGGAATTTTCCGTTAGAGAAACTTTTAAAAATGTTATCAAATGCCTTATTATCATGTGAAAATTATTTCTTAGTAGCGTATTTAAGTATTTATTTTATGAGCCTGATATGAGTATTTTACATTTATTTTGCGTTGGAATTTTATTTTTATTCTTTACATCAAATGTTGAACATCTTAGGTTAACATTACCATGAAATTCGTATTCAGAGAATTAAAACAAATCATAAAAGAAAATAGAATAGACGTTTTTTGGTAACTCTAAAAATCCTTTCTTTTTTTCTGAATTACAGTTCGTCCTTTTCTTCTGTTTACTTTTACGAAAAATTACTCTTCAATAAATAAAAGTAAGCTATTCAAACGGACAACCGCAAACTTTTCTGAAAGTATTGCATGTATTAAAATACATAAAAATACTGTAAGAAGTTCCAGAATTAAAGTATTTAGAGAATAGATGTTTAAAATCTCCTAATCCATTATTCTATATTTACATTTTTAAAGAAGAAATCTAAAGAGTTATATTCATTTCCCCTCCAAGTCCTTTCAGAAAAATAGACTGTTTTTATTGTGTAACCTCTTACAAAGCAATATCACAACTTAAAAAATACACTTTTCCCCCTTGTGTGTTTTGCACTTTAATAAAAGAACTTCAGGTGCATGCTTTTAGACTATTTTTTTACGCCGAGTTGAGAATATTTCCCCAAAAGAGTTCTTCCGCAGACGCAGTCGTGAATCCGGGGATTCTACTTTATTCTCTTCTTCTTCTACACGATATTTGCATTAGATAGAGACAGGGACGGGTTTTTTTCTGTTTTGCTTTGCTTTTTGACTGAGTGAGTGACTTACCTTGAGTCTTATTCTCTTCAAAGAATTCGATTTTAGAACTGCACGTTGTCAGGGGATCATTTTTCAACGGATGTTTAGCGCGTTATCATTCAGCATGCAGTTTAAAATTATTTTAACCGTGGAATGGCGTTTTTCTCTTGAAAGGATAAATGGTGTTAGAGTGTTATTTAAGGTTTAAAAGTAAAAATAAATGCACATTCTTAGATTGTGGACCAAATAAACATTATATTATTCTTTTAAAAAAAAGAAAGAAAATAAATTTAATATAATATTTTAAAATAAATGTTGAAATATTTTCAATAGCATCACTTATCCATGTATACATTTTAAAGAATATGTCAGCCATCTCTTTTAAAGTAAATATATTCAAAGAAACGTGTTAACAAAATACTGTCAAATTTTAAATCTGAGAAGGGGAATATATATAATTTGAACGTTTCAAACTCGCATGTAATGAATACATTTTTATTAGATAGTATTTTAATTAATTATGAACTACATTACCGAGAGAAAATAGTTGCGTTGAATCTATTGAATGAGTAATGTTCCTTTTAATGCTATTTATATCACTTATATTAATGAAGATATTCTAAAGTCCTTCTAAATATCTCACACAGAGAAAAAAAAATTGCTTCTCTATATAACAATGTTTGATAATTTATCATACAAGAGAACTATTGTTACTTACGAAATTATAAATTCTTTACTACTTCCTTTATCCAAAATTTTCTATTCATTTTAGAACAAGGAACAAGCTCTTTCACTTTGAATAGCATCTTGCTTCACAATGCTGACGTATTTTTGTTTCTTGTTGTTCAACTCCTGGGAAACAATCAATACCAATCAAAGTCAGCTGCAAATGGTCCAATTGCACCCAGACTGATTGATGAATGGAAGGATTTATGGGTCAGAAGAATATTAGCTTAAGGCTTCTGGGAAAAATGGATAAATACATAAGCTCGTATTTCTTGATCAAAAGCAAATGTTTATTAGCTGAAAAAAACTACTGTGCTTTCTTCTAAAGTATTAAACAATTAATATATCTGATGGGTCAATTTAATAAATTAAATTCAGAAGAAAGTCTTTTAACAATGTAATTAACTTAGTAGCTATTTTTTTCCTTCAGGGCAAAGAATTTTTCTACTGGCATGACCATTTATAGCAAATAATGCATTTCTGGACAGTAAACTCCAGAATGATAATGTTCCGTTTCTCATAACTTATCTAACATACCAATCCACTTCCAAGTAATTCTCTGACAATCAGACTGATTGATGGTATGAAAAGTTTATTGACCAGAACATTGTCTAAAGAAGTTATGTCTGAAACTAATTCATGAAGATGACCGAATCTTATACAATGTGACATTTTTCCATAAATCAACATTTCAGCTGTCACACAAACTTTAATTTCATTTGTTACTGCTCCGTTAAATATATGTGTAAAGTTAAAAGGGACATATTACATATGTTTATGAATGATTATCTGATAACTCAGAAGCATTACTCACATTTACGAAGTATAAACTTTAGGGCATTTTGCAATGTAGTAAGATCGTTGCACATCAGAAATAAGGACAAAAATCTCGTACACTGTCTAAAACAGATTACAATGCACATAAAATTATATTATATTAAATTCCTTTTATTTAAAATTTCTATTAAATGCTAATAGTTATTCTCGTTTATTCTCGAAGAAAAAATTAAAGTCGAGGGTATAGGAAGCGGAGGAATAATTGCTTAAGATTATATTTGTTTTTATATTGAAAACGTGTTGCCTGTTCTTGAGGAATTTAAGTTGTTTTTAAAAAGTTGAAATTAAAGTTTTAAAAGTTATTTATAAAAAAGCTAGTTATCCATTCATTCCAAAGTTAGTTATCCATTATATAATCTAATGTAAAATGCATACAGAAACTAATCTAGGTACCTAAAATAGGATAATTAAATTCTTATTACATTTCATTGCTACTGTACTGCATATTATAGTATTTTCTGTGAGATTTTATTTTTTTCAAATTATAGTAAGAAATAGTAGCATGCTTTATTTCACATTCTGACTATTAATCATCAAATGAGTTATACTACTTAAACTTCATTTGCAATTCCAATAATCATTTATGCTGTTATCAAGAAATAAAAAGTAGTTATTTGGTTGGATTTACTTTGATTATTAGATAAAAATCTACAGAAGTAATACATTTAGACCTGGTTCAAAATCTTGAAAGACGATTAGATCTTTAGTGGTTTTATTCCAGTATACATATTTTAAAATAGTTTAAGAATCTAGAAAATTTATAAAAAAAAATTTCTTACAATAATAAATTATTTTTCTTTCTTTAATAAAAGAGATCTTCACTTCTTTGCAATAATTTGTTCAAAGCGCCAAAAGCAGGATATATCATGACACACTTTGAAAATAATTATGCATAATTATAAAATTAGATTATTGATATATCAGAGAATATTCCATTCAGTAAGAAAACTAATTTAAAGTTTAAAAAACTATTGAAATATTAATTATCTTATTTTTATCTAAATATGATCGAATACTATACGAATACACACATAGACAGGACAAATACATTCACTACTTTTCTAAGATAAATTTTATTTTTCAAAATAAAGATTTTATCTTATTAAAGACAAAGATGGCAAACATAAAACAAATTTTCAGACATTAATTTTTTTAAAATATATATGAGCTGTAGATATTGATAATTGTAAGTAATAGGTTAAAGAGTTGTATTTAGATCTATCTAGATAAAATGATAAAGCGTATGAAGTTATATGAAAGAAACAAATTGCTAAGATAATGTTTTTTGAAAAAAAAAAAAAAACTTTTTTTTTTACTTTTGTTTAATTTTACATACTGGAAGAATTGAAAAAGTATCTTCTTAAGTTAAATTTTAACAATATTTTTTTTTAATTTCAAAAGTCATCCAAATGTATTTTTGAAATTTCTGTACCTTCAAAACCATCTCTAAAGTCAATGCATTATTACTATTACTTAAAATTTTAAAAGAAACAATGAATATTTAATAATCTCACTCTAAAAAATGTTTCAATTTATTTAAGCATTTTGTATCAAATGTTTATTAACTTTATTTTCAAAAGAATACTTTTTCCTTTTAGAAATGTCTTTTCTTTCATTCTCTCAAACTTTAATCTTACTATAAATCCCATGTGTCATTTACTAATTACGCGTAAAAAAGAATGCAAAAAACTCATTTAATAGTTTCTTTAAATTTTATATAAAGCTAAGTAATTGAAATTTTTCTAAAAAAAAATAATGACCTGAATTATTCATTAGAAATGCATCTATAAATTTAAATAAGTCTAGACGTTTTTTATAAAACTGAATAATTAAAATTAGATGCATTTGAAATCAATCATAATGAATTAAAGAAGAAAGTTTAATATAAATGGTTCTTGTACGTAATAAGAACTACAAAAATCTAGAAAAATTAGTTTTTCAATCAATTTTCTGTAATTGTTAAGAAAAGAAGTCTGTGGTTTTAGTATAATTTGTAAGTTGAAATTTATGTATAACATTTAATTCCTTATATTAAATTAATGCGTTATTTAGATTTTTTTTTCTTCGGTATGCTGCATAAGCTTTTAATTTATTTTAAATTAGATTTTTGCTTAAAAATTAAATTAGTTTATTTTATCCATAAGAATTAAAATAAAATGATAAGTGCATTAAGATGAAAATACCAAACATGAAATAAATTAATTCGGTTAAATTTTTGGGCGTATAAATTTACTTGATTGATCTGATGTATAAATGTTTTTAATTTCCTTTCTTAAAAACACAACGGAAACATTTTAAAAGAGTAATATTTCTTTCATAAGTAAGGAATATTTATGTTTATTTTTTCTTGCCCTCCATTTTTATTAAATGTGATTACTCACTTTTGACTGATGCGTATTAAATTTTTGCCTATTTTTTCATAGATTTCATGTCATTTAATGTTCCAAAGTCATATATTCAAAAAAATATACCTTACCATCAAATAATTTTCTATATATAGTTATATAATGTTACATTTTACAGCTTTTTTTCTAAAGGTTTTGCTTAAAATTTGAGTACATAATTCTGGAAACGCTGATGCGCTATTTTCTGCTATATTACTCGTATTACTTTATTTAGTTATCACTGTATATTTCTTTAGAATTTTCCATATCAACTCAAAGTATTATTGAAAGTATCAATTTATTCAAATAAACATTTGACTGTAGTTTAATTTTTTCTCACATTCGCCTCTTTTCAGGTATATCAATAAATCGTCAAAACATTTTTTCAAGGTCAAATTATCAGCTCCTACTTTTGATTTTATTTTAAAGATTAGCCTTTTATCTTTATATAAGAACCTGTTTGAATTTTTCATTATCTTATTTAAAAGTCGATTTACAATTATTGTTATATTACTTGGTCATAAAATGTTTCAATCGGAAATGAGCTTCTGCAAACCGAAATGAATAGAAACTCTTTCTATGTCCTCTCCCATAAATTAAATTAAACCTTTAAAAATAAAAATAAATGTATTTGTCAACGAATTTTTTTTTGTTTAGTTTCGTTTTGACAAAGAATACCTAGGTAGGTTTAGTTTGTTTCGAAACTTTAAATTTGGAGTATATGATGCTGTTATTCAGCTTAATGATCTATTTCTATGCTGCTAAAAATTTCTTTTAAGAAGAATGCTGACAGCTTTTTTTATACGAGGGTATAAACGCTTAGACAGCTGCAAAATTCATGAAGCAGTACAAAATTCAGACACGAAATCAAACAGAGGTAAGATTTTTCTGCTAGTTCTGAAAAAAGGGAAAAATACGTTTTATATAAAATAAAAAAATGATGAATTTTATAAATCTAGAGTGTTTTAATAAATATGTAAGTATTTTTCATGTAAAAGTTTTAGTTAAGTGCTATTTTTATTTCTTTCTCAAAATGAATTCTCTTTACATTATTCATTGGCACAAAACACAATGTCTCAAATTCTATATTTCAATTAAATTGATATTTTACATATACATTTTTCAAATGATTGATTTTTTCTTATATTGGTGTAAAGTGGAAAATTTCATTGACTTTTAGCAAAAATTTCAGTTTTTCAGTACTCAAACTACCATAGTATTCCGGATGAGGACAATATTGTCATAATAATAATAAATAATTATTTGTATTACTCTGTTATCCTTAAAGCAAGTAATTATTTGTGTTATTCAGTTTTAGAAATGTCAATATAATTATTTGCTTTTCAGTTACAATGTTTTGTAGAAAAGTCCAATTCTTGCTTATTTCTTATATAAATTGGGCTCTTGATAAAATGTACATAAATGTATTTAAAAAAACAGAAAAAACTCAATAAATAAAAAAAAAATCTTCGTGAGTTTTTTAAGACCTCATAAACATTTATGACAAAACTTAAATTCAAAAATTCATCTCCGAAGATTTACTATAACCACGAAGAAAATCTGTAAGCAAAAAGTCATCTGCTTGCTATGAAATTTAAATTATACATTTTATCATATTTATAAAATATTTCTCTGCTTCATATTCATTATTACACAGTCATAAACATAATTATATTTACTTCATGTCTTCGTATTCTTTCATTAAAGATTCAAAAAATTATATTGACTCAATAGAAAGATGTCTACATTCTCCCTTGACTAATTTTTGCAGGTTTCTTAAAAATATTTTACTTACTTTTTTTACAAATGATTTATAAATAAAAAAAAAATTTGGTTTAAGAACGAAATATTATATATAAGATTAAGAGAGAGAGAGAGAGAGAGAGAGAGAACATCTCAACTGTTAATAATAAGGAAATATTAATAAATCAGAAATAAGTTTAATTTTTAATAGATTTGTTAGCATAAAATATTATAGATACTTGCTCTTTCCGTATCTTCTCCATTTATCAAAGATAAAGATAAATAATTACATATTTCTCTCTAACACTATCCACTTTAACTTCTACGGCACATTATCAGAAAAAGGATTGATTTTCTTTCATAACAGTATTAAATACTCCTACAGCAACACATCACTTTAATCCATTCGATTTTAAAGGATTTACAAGTCGAATTTTTTTCAGTCGTTGACAATAAGAAAAAACAAAGCCCCTTCATCAACAGCGCCATACCTTTCTTATAGAGGATAAAACAACAAAAAAATGTTAAGTCTCTCTTTGTTCCCTTATCATATTCGTGCAGGCGGTTGCCGTTGGAATATTTTCCTGGGGAAGAATTAATGCATCGCTTAATATCCATTTTGAGAAAAAAAATAATAAATGACCCTCAGCTGTAAAAGAGGCATTTTGAATCAAAGGTATATTACATGTATGGATTTTGTAAATGATTAAATAAAAAAAATTGAGTAATTGCGAAATAATTATTTATTTGTTTTTATGACATTAAATTAAAATTTTATAAGTTAATTGAAAATGAGATCTATACAATAAGATTTCAGCTTAGAGATCATTATGATTTGTAATAACAAAAGTAATTTATAAAAAATGAGACAAAAATAAATATCATCTCAGGATATTTTGTAATAAAACAAGCTTCAAAAGCCATATAAATTTGAGAAATGATAAGCATAAATTATAATTTTTTCTGAAGTATTTCATTTTAGATTAATTTAAAAAAGAAAAAAAACTACGTATTGTTAATCCTAAATTATGGAAGCGCTCAAAATCCAATTAAGTAGATCAAATTCCAGTAATCTTAGTATCATTGTTTCATATTATAAATCTACATCTGCTATTTCGGAGTTTTATTTGTTCATAATCATTGGAAATCATACTTAAAAATACAATTCTCTTTGTGAAAATTCTTATCACTTTGGTAAAGCACAATTCATGAAAAAGATTTAAATAATAAATTATACTATATAATAAATAAATTAATAAATATTTTCACATAGTGTATTGGTTTTTGACTAAAATTAATAGTTAAATAAATAAATTATAGTCTTTCTAGATATTTCGATGTATTCAATAATCATTTCGAAATGAATGAGGGGCTTTTAACCAGCATTTTCTAGGAATGCTTTCATATCCTTATTGCAAAACCAACTTCTGAAATGTACTTAAACATTAGGGGCTTCTAAAGTACACTCATTACTATCATTTATAAAATAACCCTAAGCTCAATAGAAAACTTCTGCCTGATGGACCATGCGTTTCTTGGAATAAATTCAACTGCTTCCCAATGCAATCAGAAAATAATCAAAAAACTTATCGTTGAAATTCATTGATAAGTCTTCTAAAATATATTTAAACCTAATTCTAAATTTCTATTCATTGAACTTAATATAGATTTTGTAATACTGTCTTAAAAGCTTTTATACATTTATTTCTCTTTGTTATGTATTAATTCATCCCTCAAGAAGCAATTTTAGAAAATCTTTTTTGAAATTGATCCAGTTACTGTAATAAACCAATAAACACAATTTTTCACAAAAACTCCCATGCTCTGAATGAGAAAATTTGAATTTAGCAAAATACATCAATTTTAAGAACATGTTTACGTGTAACATTTCGTACATCTGAACTCTCGTCGTGTCGATTTAATTAAAAATATTTTCAATTACTTCTCCAAAATTTTACGCTATGGATCTTATACAGCTCTCAATATAGAAATCAATGTTGCATACAGCACTCAAACCAGCTTTTAGAGTTTAAACTCTACTTAGGAAGATTAAACAATTCACCATTATTTAGAGATCAGAGGTTAAAATTAAAGGTCTGAAAGGATACGCAAACACCCATTGAGAGGCGTAACTTGTTTGTCTAAGGACTTCAAAGGAATGAAACTTCAAAGTGGATTAGAAAAGCAGTCACTTCCAGGTTTCTAAAAGGTAATGGATATACACATTCAATACTGTAGATAAATAGAGAACTTCGCGGCACGTTAATATGAAATGATGACTTAAGAACCGTTATTGAGAAATAGGTAGTAAAATTGATCAAATTATATAAACTGTCTACTTGAAGTTTATAAGTAACTGCTGATTCAAACTAGTAGAAAATAATTTTGAAATTAGTCAGGTGTGATGTGTATCTTGATTTTAAACTTCTGTTACTCAGCAGTTTCATTCGAGAAGCTGAATAAAAATATTGTGCATACATTTGAATGCATTAAAGACAACGAATATAAATTATAATTGTTGAATTATTATTAAAAGTACCATAAATCTTAACTGTTAATTTAAAAATCGAATAAATTTAATATAATGATAAAGACTAGATTCAAATATTTTGCATGATTATTCTTACGAATTTGAGAGAATAAATTAATCTTTTAAGCGCTTAAAGTCTTATTGTAATGAAATACCATTATACACGCTTGCATATATATATATATATATATATATATATATATATATATATATATATATATATATATATATATATATATATATATATAATTTACATTGTTTTTGAGTTTCAACAAAATAACAATAATAATAAATCTTTAGAGTACTTGTCCTTAAAAAAATGAACATGAAAAGGACTATAATCAGGTTTCTCAATTCAATAGTGAGAATTATTTGAACTTTGAAACTAGAAATCAATAAACTATTTAAACTTACACTTTTAGAAAGAAACAATTTTCCATTCAAATGTCGGAATTCAAAACGATTATTTTCTTTCTGGGAGTACATTATGTAATGTTTGATTTTAAAAAAAAATAGAAAGAATAGTTACTATAATTACTAAATTAATAGAAGAAAGAATTTAAAATGTGGCATATAATATTTCTTGGTTTTAAGAATGCATTTAAAAGTGTGAGAAACATTTAATTGATAATTTTAATTCCATAGCCTTTCATAGATTCAAATTTAAGACATATATTCTGCATTAATTAAAAATATATTATGTTACATTAACAGTTATTTAATAAATAACAATAATTTTTCTGCTGAAAGTTAAAATTGAATACGTTTTGTCTAAATTTTCTAATTTTGTAAATTAAACAATTTGTAAATATTTATCCTATGAATAAAATGGATGGGTAAAAGAAAAATATCTTCAAAATTAAATTTTCTATTATATTAATAAATTACACTTTTACATAATTTAAGCTTCGTTACTGTTCAATGAATGATTATAAAATAAAAAATATGAAATTGAATTTCAAGAAAAATTATTTTCTTACCTGTACACTACAAATATCTGAATGTATGTAAAATTACATTAAAATATTTTAAAATAGGGAGGAGTCGAGTTTAATTCAAAATGGACAGTCATCAATTAAATATTAATTTATTAGTTATTTTTTAAAAGGTTGATAAATTAATTTTAAGATTAGATTCATTAATTTTAAATATAATTAAAATAAAATAAATCATAAAAAATAATTCACTTGAACAGTTATTCTTCCAATATTCATTTTTCTCAATAAATGAAGTCCTCAAATTAGCAATTCAATATTTTTAAATATGGTATTGAATTTTAAACATTTTCATATTTATAGAAAATATTTTTTTCTTCTGCAGGAAATAAGTTTTTATCATATTTTTCGTACTCCTAAAGGTGTTTACTTACTAATTTGATAGCTCCAGTTTTAATAAAGACTTTTTTGAAAAGGAAAGACTTTGTATGAAAAAAGCATTTTTTTTAAAAAAAAATATAGCTCAAAATTATCTTATGGTTAAGTATATACTTTACAAAATCATTACTCGGTTAAGTCATTCATAAGAGCGCAAATACATGGGACATTTTAATATTTGTAATGGAGGAGGAGATAAGAATAGCCCAACAAAATTAATTGCTTAAAGATAATTCAAAACTCGTTTGAATACCATGAAGTAATTTCGTTGTGCGTGCGTGCATCTGAGATGGAAGGTACAACTAAAAAATTTTAAATAAACTTTAAGAAATATGTACTAAAAACTTCGTTTTCCCTAAGTTTAAATCTAAAACAATTTTATGAAATCTCAATGACACGACAAATACAAAATGCAAAAAAAAAAAAGTGTGCTGTACATAATTAGGTTACTGGTGTGCTTTTTTATGCCATAAATAAGTACTTAAATATTCCATCAGTGTCGTTTAGTTTAGTTTAGTTTTTATTAACGTCGCACTAGAAGCAACACGAGGGCTATTGGCGACGGACCTCGTAATTTTGAACCACGGTCAAGTGACGAGGACGACACCTGAGCTGGCACCCCCGTCTCCTAACATCCACACCACGCAAACGGGAGGACTTTGGGCCCCGAACAGATTTAACGTGCATCAGCCCCTCTACACGGCGGGTCTTTGGTGGCCAAGGATGGAACCCGCGACTGGATGAATACCGCCAGCCGCTAGTCCACGACCTTGACTACTAGGCTACCGCGGCCCTTCCATCAGTGTCGTACAAATTACATCAATTACTTTAGTAAAAAAGGTATTCGTCTCTTACTACCAACAAAAATTCATGTTTAAGTAGTGCGTTACTCTATCGAAGGTACATACCAACTCATGTGTCGCCCTCATCACTTGAGCGAGTTTTAAGAGTACGGTCCGTCACCTAAACCCCTAGTGTTGATTCCAAAAAACCAATCAAATAATTTTTCCAAATACATGATATTAGTTTTAAATTTTTTTAGTTTAAATATAGTTCATGGAACATTTCCTCAGCATTCAACGTATCAGTATACATAATTTAAATATTTTTTCCTAACTTACATTATTCAAGGACACTCTAGAGAATTGTTATGAGTCACTGTTTTTAAATTTTTAAAAAATATTTAAGCTGATTTAATAAACTTTGATAAAATATTTCGGAAATCAGCAGATTTTTTTAAATCTTTTTCAAACATCAATTGAAAATCGAAACATTAGTATAGTATTGTTCGAATTTTACTGTGTTTCAAATTAATGCATATATTTGATATCCTTTTCACGTAACTAATAAAATGAAAAAT
Organism: Nephila pilipes; assembly: GCA_019974015.1. Taxonomy (NCBI): domain Eukaryota; kingdom Metazoa; phylum Arthropoda; class Arachnida; order Araneae; family Nephilidae; genus Nephila; species Nephila pilipes. The sequence goes on along the minus strand of BMAW01132833.1, from coordinate 369,096 downwards.
ATGAAATTATTTCTGATGAAAAAATATAATTAAACAAAAATATTTATAACATAAATCTATCTAAGCAATATATATAGAGGTAGAAATATTTTTGCAAATTGTTTTTTTATAATAAATATCTTAAGATGAAATACAATTTATCTGAAATTTCTCCCAAAAAATATTTTTCTCATACGATTCAAATCAAACTAAATGTAACTATAACATATTTTATGGTATTAATTCAGAATGAAAAGGTCTTTTTCATGTGTATTGTAAAATACTTTCATATGATTTAATAATGAATTCAGAAATAAGGGAAAAAAATAACTAACATTATAGTGTACGTCATTTCTAAAGAAATTATTTTGTTGAAACCAGTATACCAAAAATAATATTTGTTTTTTTTTTAAAGTGTACATTTTTCTAAGAATGTTAAACGAAAAAGTATAAAATGCTGATTAAAGAAAGATCAATCGATTAAACGAATCAAAATCTAATAAGATCATTAAAAAAGTAATTGTATTTAAAAACAGCTTTATAAATGATGAAAAAGTATTTACCTTTAAGGAATGTAATTCTGTTATTTTAGATCAATTCGATAATTGTGGTTAGATATTTAACAAAAGTCGAAACATTCTGAAGTACGAGTACACGAAAGTAAAACGATTTTGTTTAATGATTCAAAACACAAGACTTCATCATTGTTTAACTTTCTCTTTTCAAAGTAAAAGGTTAAAACAACATTTAAATTGTGATCTCAGGGAATGTCAGAGAAAAAGACTAGAGGAGCTTTTATTAGTTTAGTGTAATTTCAAATACGTTGGAAAACGTTGTAGAAAATCGAATTGCCGTTTCTTCTGTCCACATCGACTCAATGTGTGCTTAACAAATTTTATTCTTTTATTGAAGTTCTGCCCTTCTCAATACATCCAGCATTAAAAGCATACTTTGCTTTTTAGGGGTTGTTTTTAATAAGATTTTAATTCTCTCAAAGGACTATTTTATTCATTTTCTTTACTTTTCTGTACTATAAAAAATTAGAATTTTGACCTGGACAAAATTCCAATCTAATTCTGAATTGTAAAGACTAAGTAAAGCTCAATTATTCAAGAAATGTTCTTTGGATATCATCAAGCTAGGATACCTCTAATATTACATGCCTCTAAAATTTTAGGAAATGAGTTAGTAACATTTATTATTCCATTAAAACTTAATAAAAGAGTTATATTTCAACAATCTCTACGAACTCTTAATTTAAAACTTACTTTAGTAACTAGTTTTCTAACGTGTTTCCGATTTTTTAAAAGTAAAGAACTGGTTACACGTAGTTTATTCATTACCTTGTTAAATTCTAACTTTGTGTCTAGAAGTTGTAAAAGTACGTATAATTAGTGATTTTTCACATGATTACAAACTCATATAATCTAACAGTAAATAGTACTTTAATTTTGCTCAACCATGCTTATAACTTGCATGTAAGAGTACTCATATATAAGATACGGTCTTTTAAAAATATTTTAATACCATAAAAGAGTGATTTCATTGTGTTGTTTTATTTCATTTTGTATGATTTTGCTTGTATTTTGTATGTTCTTTTTGAATAACTATAATAATGTATTATGATTCTGAGAAAAGGATCCTATCAAATCACATGCCTTACAGAAATGTAATCGTTATATCATACAAATGTATTCATATCAGATATTTAAGGAACATTAATGGAATATTAATGCAAATTTATCATACAATGTGTGTTTCCGATTTGGTTTCACTTATTTTAGAGATATGGTCAACAAATTTTAAATTGGAAAACAAACTTAAGTATTTTTTTTTCTTAATATATCAAAAATCTGAAATTTATTTCACTAAGAATATTTTTATTAGAAGTATATAAATATATAACACATCGATCAATAACTCCCGAGTCTAACATTGAAAACAACATTTTTTTGCAAAAATTTTTTTATCTTTTTTGTTGCGAGTAAATAGCGATAAACAGCTTTCTGAATCATCGACTCGTAGCTGTTTTTGTTCCATCGAAAGCAATCGCGGCACCCACTTGGAAAAAACCTTTTTCACTTCACTTCAAAAAACCTTTTTCCTGGTCCGATCGACTTAAAATTTTGACACGTTTCAAGCAAAGGTTCGTACTCTAGAAAGACCTGGTTACTGGTTTACTACGAGCGCCATCTCTGGGTTAGTCTCGGGAGTTATTGATCGATGTGTTATATTTCTGAGAACTCCCTTTATATAATTTTTGTATGGGAGAGTGTTTTGATGAAATAGAAAATATCGCAATTAAACAATCTTTTCAATTAAATTGCACTTTATTTTATCTCAACAAGGAAAAAACTGAATTATTCCTAAAAGAAATTGTGTGTGTGTGTGTGTGTGTGTGTGTGTGTGTAAAGTACTTTACTAATCATCGTAAAATTAATATTTTGAGGTACGCATTAATGAATCCATGAAAATCTTTTTTAAAACTTGTGCTTTAAGACTCTTTATTTCCGAATTTCTTAAGAATGTCAACAGCTTTAAATTTTATTTGAAAATAATCAATGTAATGATTTTTTTCTCTCTTGTATTTAACAATTCTGAACCTAAAAAGTTTGATAGTCAAAAAATTATCAAATATTAATTTATTTTTAATTTTTCGTTATAATTCATAAGCGCTTAAATAACGGTTGAAACTGTTCTACTGATAATAAAGCGAATCCAATATATAAAGATAAAGATTTTTCAAATAAAAAGTACATTAAAAAAAATTTTGTATTCACTAAAATTTGAGGAAAAAAGGACTATATATTTAAAAATAGGAAATTGAAAGAATTTTTGTTTCATAATTATCAAAAGTCTTACAAATATATATATATATATATATATATATATATATATATATATATATATAATATACGCGTTTTATTTCAATTTTTATGTCATAAAAGGAAACAAGAATAACGCGCAAAAGCTCAAAATTAACTATAAAATAAATTTGCTAAATAATAAATTTTTCAGAACATTTCTTGAATTTATGATGCAAGGTAATGTTCAGAATGGCTAATTTAAAAACATGTTTAGCTGATTATAAAATAAGATATGAGCATTCTATATAGATAAATAAATTAATGAAGATAGTTTACATCGTTTAATTTGTGGAAGACATCTAATTAAAATAGAAGAGACGAGAGTTAAACCAAATTGAAAACTTTAAAATTAATATAAAATAACAGTATTTTATTAAGGTAACATACTTCGTTATCAAAATTGCTTCATGCGGATATACTGCGTTCCAAATGATGGCGTGCCTTAACGAAATACTTAATTTAATTTAATATGATGCTTATAAAAATCCAAAACATATATTACGTTAATAACGTTACCTGTAATATCAGAAATGCTTCTCTTAAAGGGAAAATATTTATATTATTTACAAAAATATTACAGTAGTTTTTAATTACAATAGTTTTTAGTTATACTATAAAAGTCAAAGTTCACCACACTTTGTTGGAAAAACTGTGCAATAAACTGATTTTCGATTTAAATCTGTTATTATTATCAATTTTAAAAAATCATGATCATTTATCCCTTATATTGTAAAATTTTATGATATTTATTTTGTAATAATAAGGTAATGTATACTAAAAAAACACAATTCAAATTTGTTTTTTGTTTCTAAATAACAGTGTTCTGAGACTACAAAGAGAGCTTTTGTCAAAGAATTTCGTAATTTTATCTCCATCAAGTGACAAATACACATGCATGCGATACCTAATACTTTACCCTCTAATTACAGTAACGAGTCTATTAAAAGCTTTAAGACTCAAATAAATATCATAAGTGGAATCTTAAATTTAATATCTATACAATGTCTGTTGGAAACAGAGAATTTACAAATTAGCAGTCTTAAGATCGCTGTTGTATCATCAGATATTGCTGATTTTTACAGTTTATTTAAAATGACAATAGTTTTAAATGCTTTAAAATGTTTTTAACTTCTTTGTTTAACATTTTGAAGCATCTAAAATCTGGTATATATAATTTTCTTAAGCACTGAAATCATATGCAATCTGGCAGAACTTCAAGAAATGCAAAGTAATTAGAAACATGTATGTTATAAGTTGTTATTTGACTTATGACAGTCTTTTGAAATCCTTCATTAGTTTGGCTTCTAAAAATCAGTTTGACCGGACTATAATTTCAATAACTATTAGTTTGAAATCCTTTACATCATCTGTTATATGAATACCTCAATTGGAGTTTCCTCTAAACTCGATAAATGGTTTCCTCATTAATTTCAGAGAGTAGTGAATATTGACAATCTCTCATGGTTTCAGATACATTGAGCTCATCTGAAGCCAATACTTCTCAACTAACTAAAATTTCAATTCATTCTAGGGGATGGTATATTTTAGTAAGAATTTAGATAGCATTATACAGTTTATATGCCTAAGTCTGGTATAAATTATTTTAGACGTAAAAGGTTTCTAAATTTATTTTACAATGCGTACACCAGCAATAATAATAACAAAATCTTTAAAAAATAATTTACTATAATGAAGTTTGACAATATTTCTTTTTCTATGCTTAAAATAGATATATTTTAATTATAGCAGATATAAAGTCTATTTTGCGTTGAATATCAGAAGTACAATAAGAAATTTATAAGTATGTGTATTAAACAAAAGATTTTTTTGAAATTTTTTTATTAAGAGTGTTGAGAAACAAAATTAAATCTATTTTGAGTCAGCTTTAAGTTAAGATATTCTTGAGTTTTTCAATGCATTTCTTTTAGTGAAATACCAGATTTCCTGGCGTTTCAGTTGTTGGAATCATTAATTAAATGCCCCCACATATGAGCTGATCATTCGTAGTCTGTACTCCTTAAAATAATTTCTATCTATGTTTTAATATGGATCCCATCATAAAACTGCTTTAGATAGCTAAATCATAATGAAGAGTTTTTCATTCTCAATTTATATATTATGCGTTAAAGAGTTCGATGGAAATACAGTTCATTAAGAGAAAAATTCGTACGTAGTGGCAGTCGTAATTATGTGGTGATTGACGAAAGAAAGAATAGTGGGAGTTTTATAAATTTTACATTGTGTTTGATTTTATCAAAAGTCTGGACAACTGTTTTCTGCTACAGTAAAATCATGTTGTTTCTTCAAAAATTATAGTTTGCACTGAAACCACTGTCGATGTCCTATATACTGTTTTTTTTTTTTTTTTTTTTTTTTTGCCTCAGAAACAGTGAATGTTTGCAGGAAATATTCTTCATAAGAGCTCAGCGTTTGCTCTGAAGTGTAGTTATTATGAATGTAAAAATATGGTTAGAATATGATATGTTACACATTATTATGAATATTAAAAAAATGATGTGTGTACTACATTTATTAGACTTATGAGAGATTCAGAAATGCATTTTTCAAAATGATAAATATTGCTTCAATTTTAAAATAATAATAATTTTTCAATTCTTTTTCCTTGATAATAAATGGTTAATTCTCATTCTGAATTCTTGTACATTGTTTTAAAACTACTTCTAAATAAATTGATAAATATTTTTGATAAAATATTTTAATCTCTCTTATTCCACACCACCCATCTATTTTGTATCGACAGGAGAATTCTTCATTTTAACAAAAATAATGACTCAGCATCGTAGGTAATATTTAATCATTTTATTTCCGATTTTTTTTTATTTATTTCTCTTGCATTTCATAATAAAGGAGTATTCAGACATGATTCCACTTTTATAAAAAAAAAAATAATTGCTCTATTGAAGGTTACATAGGTAAAATCTTATAATATGACTGATTTTTCTATGAAGATTTTAAAATATTTAGCATATAAAATGAGAATGTGCCCTTAAATTTTTTTTAAAAAAAGTAATTTAACTATTTTCTATCTTAACTATTTAAAAACTGTTCCCTTTTAAGTTAAATTTACCAAACATTTTAACAATGGGTAGTGATCAGATCATGTTTCATGATTGTTCCTGCGAATAATAATTTGATTAAACATAAACCATGACTAGCAACAATTATTTTTTTTTAAATTTAGTGATTATCATTTTTGAAAAACAATAATTTTAAATACAACTATCCTCATTGCAACAAATAAACTGTTACTCTTCTCCAGGATCGTGACGCTAAGTAACAATTGAAAATCTAAGGAAAATACCCGACAGCATTTTTACAAGCATAAGTACTGTATTGTTATTGTTTTTTGATATTCCTGCTTTAGTACAAATGCTACTCAAATTAATGTGACTAAAATGTTTATTGAAAATGTCTATCTGTCCACGCACAAATAAAACTTATATTTATTAAGCGGAAACTTTTACTTCCACTAAAGATAAGATTCAGCTCTAAAAATTGAATGCTCCTAACATTTTATCATTATTTAAACTTATAATTTCTTCTAATCCAAAATTAAAATGACTTTTTAAAAATAAATTCACTATTTTCTGTTCATACAAAGATGTAATTCAAGTTATTTAAAAAGTACAAAAGCTAATTTCTAAAGTATTGCATTCACCCTGAAATATAAATGCTTTAATGCTATGTTAAGTCGTGGTACCTAGAAATCTTTCATTTTCTTTTCCAATTACACATATGTCAAAAACTAATGCACTTAAATTGATTATTGAAATAAAATGTAAATCTTTGGAGGATTCATAAAAAGCATCTTTGAAATAAAATCATTATATTACGTTTAAAATGCAATTAAAACTGAATTATATTACGCACAAATTACGCGGATATATTTCAAAGAGCAAATAACTCTTCTCTATAAATAGTATTTTCATGTCTTTGATTATTATATTAGGTGTGTAAGAGCTGAAGAAAATAATATAATTAAATACTTAAAAAGAACTTATCGAAATTTTCCTCGAAGCTACTAGATTTAAAACCTAATGTTATGGGTAACGAAATAGAATTTTCGCGCCCTTCCTTTATCTCTCTCTCTCTCCCTATTTCATTGTTCGAGTTGATCTAATTTTCCTGCCATTTCACTTTAACGTCTTAATAACACTCTGGAAATTATTTGAAAAATCTTATAATCCCATTTCCACATCTTCCTAGAGATAAAGATAGTAAATATAAGGTGGGAAGACAAATGGATGCCTCCTGGTCAAGAGAATAAGTAATTTTACTTGTACAGTTAAGTGCTATAAATTGATCCCATAACCCAAACGAAAATGGAATGTGAAAGGCTCTCGCATTATCAGATAAGTTTATTATCTCCTCCGTTCCATTCGATTTTCAATTTGACTCTCCTATCAATAAATTTTAAAATCAGTTTTAATATTGCTCATCATTTTCAACAAATATGAGTACCTTCAGAGTAGAATGAAAATGAAAACTTTGGCTTTTGTTGTGACTAACCTTTAATGTTAACACTGCAAATATGTAATTTTATCGTTCCCTTTGGGCTGAACTTTAGGACTTCTCTTCAAGTTACTAGAGTTCGGATATAAAGAAAATTTATGCGACGCAAGATCACTTCATAATTAAATTCTACTCTCATACTAAAACTTTTTATTCGTTCGCATTAGTTGTGAAATCCATTCTTCTTCAACAAAATCTTAAGTATGAGTCTTAGTCTGAATAAAATGATACGCTTTGTGTAAGATAACAAATTTAAGGGTCACAGCTCCTCGAACTTTTTAAACAAAAACAAAAAAAAATAATCAGAATAAGTAATAAACAGGCGGTTTTTGTGTGTGTGTTTAGAGCATTTGGTATCTATCAATTTTATTATGAATATCTCATTATTTCAATATAAAGAAGAAAAAGTTCATATTCAAATTATTTACGTTGTGCTCTTGAAGTCATTTTCTAAATATAAGATTTTTAAAGATATTTAATTCAAATTTACGCTGAAAAAAAAAAGTAATTCAAATTCATACACGTTATATTCAATGAAGTTAAATATAAAACAACTTAATAATTCCTTTTAAATACAAAAGATATGTGAAACAACTTGAACTTCTTTTTTCCTTTAAAGATGTTTCGAAAATCAATCGTTTTTTCAAATCGTTCAAAATTCAGTCAATTTTTTATCGCTTTTGCTTGGTAATATAAGCTAAATTTTTCTGATAATTTGTCTAAGAAAGGGTGCGCTTCCCACTTTTATTCGAATTTGCTTCAAGATAGTGTTTGGACTTTTTTCTTAACTTCTTAAATCAAAAATGTTTTAGAACATTTTTTGGTTAACAAGAAGTTGCAATTGTATGCATAAAGTTTCCTAGGTTTGTAAAGAAAAATCGCAAAAACGCCCAACATTACAAACGTATTATGTACTTGTACCCTGAATTTAACCGGATAATTTTCAAATTCATGTTTATCATAATATGAGTTAAAACAAAAATCTCCGATTATCACTTGAATTCAAATGTTGAAAATTATTATATTATCCCTTCTTAGTAATTTTAAATGAGAGTCAATCCTTCCTAATCATACTTTCTTAAATGGTCATTTCACATATACAAAAGATCATTAAAATAACGATAAAAGGACATAACAATCTTCAGCAGCTAAATCACAGAAGATTGTAACGAAAATTAATAATCCAGTGGACGAGAAACAATAATCTTTCGGACCTAAAGAAACCATAAGATTTTTCCATTCTACCTCGAATAATACTGTCCTCAATGACCAAGAGTTTCATTGATTCTCTAATACCTCTCACAGGACAATCATCAATGACTATGAATCTATCAAAGGAGTCTTGAGGGACTTCCTAATGCCACATCTACATTTATCACATCAAGAATCTTAGGACTATATATATTGTTTCTGCCGTCTGTTCCAGGGCTGATAATGATTTCAATACATAATTTCATATTCTCTCGAGTATGGAGCAAAGCACGCAATTTAATGGATTCTCTAACTGACTGAAAATTGGACCATAAATTGTATCTTTCTGGGGAGAGGGCCATAATTGTATATCTATCCGCATTAGATTTTAACTTTATTCAAATTACCTGGCATTAAGATGATGAAATTGTAAGCAATACCATTCATTAAGCTTATTCGGATAGCCTTATAAGTTGGATACATTATAAGTCGTTTCCTTCATTGAAATGACTTTATCTACAAAAGCAGAATATTGAGAATATCGTTGAAATACATCCAGTCAGTTTTTCTTCCAACGCTCTATATCATGTCATTTTGTATTTAAATTTTTAGTCAGTATCTATTAATAACTATATAAATTTTATAAATTTTTATTTTCTGAGATTATTTAAGCCTTATATAGTTAATCGCTCGATGCTTACATCAGATAATTATTTCAAAACAAATATTTATTTTAAATTATTTTAAAAAAAATAATTATTTAAATTAAATTATTTTAAATTATTTTTAAGAAAATAAATGCTTTTTCTTCTTTTTGTGTGTCTTATGGTTGATAAAACTTACTGTTAAAAAGTATATAATTATGTAAGATACATAATAATATAAGTATATAAAAATAAAATAAATAAAACCTCTTTACATCGAATGCACTCAATCAAATATTAACATTTATAAATATATGCATGCGTTTATATCTAAATATACATATGCAACTATCAAAATCTATTTTGCGTAAGTCTTAAATATACTTAAGTTCACCGGAACGTTTCTTAAAATTAGCTATTACTTTTTTTTCATATTCAGATAAATGTAGTATAAGGTACCTGTGTTTAAAATGGCCACTACAAGGAAAATAGGACCACTCTGAAGATTCAGTGTTTGTCTCAAAATTAACCATAGATGACTTTACTACTGTGAAAAGGAAGTCCAGAAGAAATTATAGCAATGCACCAAGCAGTATTTGTCAAATAACCTATCCTTTAAACAAGGTTTATCATTGTTCGCATAACTTCCCGGGACAATCGTTGTTATTTTGATCTGATAAATTTACCTTTTTTGGGGTTGGTTAAGGAATAGAAGAAATATAATGAACTCGGGATTTTAAATGATCTTCTATATTATGTGATACATTTTCTCAAATCACTTATAGTTTGTGCACCGATCGCATTATTTTCAGAAACTTATTTCGGCAAGTATTATGGACAATGATGACTGCATTACCTTCAATAATTCCTGTCATATCTTCATGCGAACTATTTTTCTTTCATATGTTTATCATATTTAATATTATGCTTGATTTGAACTTTCTCGTTATAAATTGTTCTTTTCATATCTTCTGGGCAACATGTCATCAAATGGACAGAAGATAAGGATAGCTGGAGTCAAGAAAACATGAACTTGACTTTTTTACTTATTTACATTCCACTCATTTCAAATAAAAATAAAATTTTGTTCATAAAAATATTTAAATAGGCTTCTTATCATTGCTAATTTACTTAAAAGAAATAAACCTTGGTAGAAATGGATTTATTGAGAAAAATAGTAAAGTGTGGCCATGTTACCTTCACTGGCCATAATATCTTCAAAAAAGGTATTTTGGCAAATATTAAAATTGAATATGGAAATCTAAAATTAAAATCAAAATTCTTTTAAAAACTTAAATGAGAAAGATAGTATTAAACTCCACATATTTTTTATTTTTTTAAAAAACTTCATTAAAACCATCACAATATCAGTTTGAAATAAGAGTGGGCTTATTATTCTTAAGTACCTTATAATTTGATAAATACGAATTATTTTTTTTTTTTTTTTGCAAAATGATAAATATTTACTTTGATTTTAGAAATAGTTTTGTTTCTTTTAAATCAATCTTCTCAAAAAGTAACAAAGTTTATCATACATAAATGGAAAAGACTTTTTCAAAATTATAATATAAATATTTTGCTTGCTTATCCTCATTGCGATTAAACTATTCACGAATTACAATAAAAGTATTCAAGTCAAGCTTAGATGCCCTTAAATTTATAAAAATTTATAACTCCTAAGAAAATTACAGTTTATAATGAAAACTACCTAAATATTCTTATACGCTCACACGACAATATTAATTACAATTAACAAACATTTTTCATATTTTTAATCAAGTATCGAGTATTTGAAAGAGTTATAATCGAGTTCTCTACTGTATTTTCCTTCGACTAATATCATGGGAGCTGTTATATGATATAATTTTATCTGAGAACCTCATCTAGTTAATGTACCATGACTTACGTAAATTATATCAGAAATATTGAAGAGTACTAAGATTGAGGTGACAGCATCTATAATATTTGAATAGTTGTTATAAAAAGTGTAAGATAGGAAGATTAGATCATTGAAGATACAAGTACGCTTCCGCTGGGAAGAAGTAAGATGTAATATGATTCGATGTTAGTGCGGAGTAATCACCCGTGAACGGATAGATAGAAGGATCTACTTTAAAAGTTTGTTACTGACTCGAATCCGGGAAAGCATGGTTAGATAAGTAATAATTTATTTTATTACTTTTTAAATTCAGACGCGTTTATAGGGACTTGTTCCACATGCATAATAATACAGATATTGAATTTCGAATAATCGAAAAAAATTGACTTCCTTCATTCTGTGACTATTTCATTATTGAATGAACATTATTTTCCACTAATGGAGCAATTAGGTGATATAAATATAATGGTGGTGTTAAAAAGTTAAACACAAAATAAAAATTTTATTTTGCTCGACAATCGTATAAAAGTGTTTAAAACAAAATATTGATTCAAGCATCACCATTTTGAACCACTTGTTATTTGTAAGTTATTGATTCGAAAAATACTTCAACTTCCTTGTGGAATTAATAAAATTAGTTCGCTATTCCTACAATTGCTTTTAAGGAAAAATACATATATTTCCATACATTTCTTTTATTTCGCAACTAAATGCATCTACTCTCTTATATAAAACATTATTAGTAATGGAAAACAATATGCAAAACTACCAAATAAATTTAATGGATGTATTTATTTGGTGTGAAAGGGGATTTATCTTTATATTCTTTTGAACACTGGTAACTTTGGACAACAAATGTATAATCAATGGGTTGAAAAAATTTCCTGTAAAAGTTTGAAAAAAACTAACTCAGGATATTTTTCTTCGATGTAACCTGTCTGCATCATAACTTCTAAATAAATAGTCGTTTCATAAGCTTCTTTTATCAATTTTAAAGAAGCCTTTAAGTTGTCTTTACAATGAAATTTTGAAGAAATATACATAGTATTTAACTTTGAAAGTTGTAAATTATATATATATATATATATATATATATATATATATATATATATATATATATATGCTGCATTTTAAATTATTTTAGTTTTTACTCCATCATGAAACACTAGCTTCATACTATTTTAACTCAGTATAATAATTCTCTGTTCTTACTCCTACAAAATTTTATCTTTGCAAAAAAAACTTCCAATTTTCCTTTCCGTGAACAAAATTTGCTTAAAATATTGAGCCCATCGAGCTTTATTTGGGTTTGCTCCCTGAAATTCTAAGCAATACAAATCGAAATTGTCTGTTTGTATTAAACGAGTTATCTGCATTCCACGCAAGTAAAAAAGTACAGTTTCCTTTTCTTCTCGATCTTTCACGCGGTTCTAATAGTACGTTTGCAACGTGCATCTCACTTGGAACTGGTAACATAAGGCATTCCCCTTCGGGGTCTCCCTAATCATATAAAGGCTGTTGTTTCCTTGACGCCGGAGACTGACTGGAGTTGGCCAGGAGCGTAGAAAAAGCATACAGAGAAAAGGGAAAACAATAAAACATCGTTCAAACTTCTACTCCTCCTCTCTGGAAAAGACGCCGTTCACCCCTAGCGGTTGGGTACAAAACGTTCAGGGAAATAATTAAGTTATATACATTTGTTCTTCCAAGGGTGATGCCTTCAGTTCCTATATGTGTAGTAATTCAATGGGAACAAATGTCATACGAGTTATAAAGTAGCGGCATTAAAAGTATTTGCGAGATAGCGTGACAATTTACAATTGGAATATAAATTGAGTTATGACCACCTAACCATGTCAAAAGAAATTATGTTAGTCATTTATAACATACCGCTACTTTTGTTGAAATGCAGTAATGTAATAAATGCCCACATGGATTATGTAAGTAAAAAAAATATGTATGTGCTAGGAATTAAAAAAAAGATTTAAGACAGAATAAAGCTCTATAAATTCGTATATTCTAAACAATTTAATAAGGGAATAAGGGAGCTTAATATAAAATACAAAGTATGGTTGTATTCAACATTAAGTAAGATTTTCTTGGGCATTTATTGTTAATCAATTTAAAACATTTTTTATGTTACCATGAAAATAAAATTTTACCTACTACACTATACGGTTTTAGAAACTTTAAGAGTAGCTCTCCTGTTCGATTTATTAATTTAAATTATAAGTAATCCAGCTGTATAATTTTCTAAGATTCATAAAAATAGTTTTTTTATTAAAAATTTAGGTTTTGAGAAGCAACTGAAACCTTTTAATCTAATTTATTATTATTTTTTAAGATTTAATAGTTGTCACATTATATTAATATTGGAGCTTTTTTTTAGTGCTTTTTTGGTTTATTTCTGACACAGAATATGTTTTGTAAATGCTCAAATGTTCGAAAACGTCACACTAAAATCGTTATTAATCACCTTTGTATTTTATTTACTTGACGTCTTATTACTTATGTTAACATGGTTACACTATAGAAATTATTAAAATAATTAAATTAACTAAATATTTTTATTTAATTCAAAGAAACCGTTTTTTCAATGTTTGTTCAATAGAGATAGTTAAATGTTTTTCATAAAGCTGGTAAATTTGCTTCGTATCAATTGCATTTTTGTTAAGAAACTTTTGTTAAAAATATCATGGATTTTACTATATGTCTGTTCTGTTTCAGTCATTAAGTATATAATTTTGGTAACGTCTCTTTTTCTGTACTTTTTCAGTTGTACTTTGTGATGTTTCACAGAATTAATTTTAAAAAATTTCAAAAATTTCTGTACAAGTATAGAGACATGTAACCAATTTGTCTCCATACTGATGATAAGACAAATATCTAGTAACTTATAAAAACGAAAGCCTTAAACTAAGAATTTGATGAATGGAAAAGTTTAATAAGAAAGAATTAAGAAAGCCATATTATTTATTACATAACATATCATAGCCATATTTTTTATTATTTTATATACTACTAATTTGAACAATATTTATCTTTTCTTACTGATAATACAACAAGTCTCTAGTTATTAATTTAAAAAAAAGTAAAAAAAGTAAATTTTAAGTAATACGAATCAAAAGTATTGAAAAGTTTAATCTAAAATAATTATGTGAAATAACTATTATCAGTTTCGCGAAACAAATGTAAATTTATATACTAATAATTTGAACAATGTTTGATTTGTCACTACTGATAATATGACAAATATCTAGAACTGAACAAATCAAAAGTCCTAAATATCTATTATAAAGTACTGAAAAATTTAATCACAAAAACAATTATGTAAATCATACTATTTTTGTGATACAAATGTAAATCAATTCATAAATGTCGTTCCTGTGCATGTTCTAAATGAAAGTTTTAAGCAGAATATAGAAATAAGAACCTTTAAACGTCTTTCCATAGTTACATTTTAAGGTATTAATGAGAAATTAACCTTTGAAAATATTGAACATTTGAGCATATGCCATTTCTCAAACTGTCACAGAATTCAGCGCCAATATTATGCTTGTTTATTTCAGCTTTGACCTTCTGTAGTAGAATAGCATCAATAATATCTGAATATTTTTATTCAAACGAAAACCCAAATAATGCATTTTTTTTCTTGCTATAATATTTTTAAATAATTATGGAGATAACACTATGTCCTATAATGCAAAAACATAATTGAATATGCGAGAATTATATCTCATATAAGAAAAAATTTAATAGAACCATTAAAAATGTTTTTTACTCTTAAGTGCAGCAAAATGTATTGAATATGATTGTATTATTATTGAGAGTTTGTTAAGAGGTTTATAAACACTTAATATTAATGCTGATTGAAATTTATGCTTTCATAATATATATGACATATGTTATAAAAATCATTTTAAGATGAGTTAAATTCTTTCTAAGTATAAGCCGGTAATCAATTTTCAAAGTATCCTTTTTAATGGGTTGTCTTTCACATGTCATAAATCTGAGGAAAGCATTCCTGCTCAAATTCGGTAATTTAATTGCAAAAGAATACATTCAGTAAATTTTTAAAAACTATTAATTATTATTTCTTAAAAATAATTTTTCAATTATTTATTTTTAATGAGTATGTAAAAGTCTAGTTAGATTATAGAACTTAATCTATTAAAAACATCGAATGCAATTACACACACAAAAATTTCTTCACAAAAAATATATGTATCAAAAGCAGAATTCTTTGAAAATTGGAAAATTCATTCAAAACTGAAAATATTATCTTCAATCTTATGAAAAAAAGGGAAAGAACTAATAAGCAAGAAAAAATTTTAATTAAACTGAAGCCTCTGGGTATGATATCTACTAAAAATCAGCACATAATTAAAATCCCATCATTGAACGTAGTAATCTCAATTTACATGCATCCCTCCAAGCAGTCGGATAAGTGAAAAATATAAATCCGAAGAACAAAACTTCCAAAGTATCTCCGAAGAAGAAAAGGGGTAAAAATCAAAAGGCAGCAAACTCGGTAGTCCAAATGACAAATGGCTTGGCTGCAGGTGTACCAGACCTCCCCAGCACCCAAGGGATAGGTTCTACCACACATTTGTCCTCGTGACAGATGGGAGTTAGACAACTCTCAGAGGACATTCTTCAGGGTAGATAGGGTGCGGGAGGGGCTTACCATAACCTATGCCAGATGAATGTATCATTCCAGAAGGAGATTACCAGAATAAAAGACATCATCTTGCCAGCAGCGATATTCTTTGAAAATCTTACCTAAACTCTTCAGTGAACAATATTTCCTCGTCTCCATTGAACGGGAGGTTGAAAAAAAGGGGGTAGCTTTATTAAATTCTTTTTCTGGTTCTTTTCATAGTATTGATTAAAACGTCGAAATGAAAGATTCTAGTAGTGTAGTTTTATTTTTGTCTTGTGTATGACGCTTCTGAAAGGGAGGAACTTGGATGAAAAATGTAGCCACCACGAATTACTACCCGAAGGCGGATCGACATGAACTATCCTCCTGGAAAGCAGCTTATAAAGATGATTTCTAAGCTTTTAAAAAAATACTCCGTCTAGAAAAACTTAAAGCTTTTACAAAGAATAATGTCAGTTTCCGTGGACTATGGGACTTTTACGGCTTTTTAAACTCTTATCCTCTGAAGCTGAAAATTGAAGTTATAAGGTTGAAATAAGACGCTAGGTAGTGGAAAACCAGAAGAGAGTCTCCAATGTTTATGAGGGGTGAAACATTTACTTCTCAGAATCATAAAGACGGAAACGAACAGATGTTCAAGAGAAGCGCTTATTTTCTAAATGTTGGTTGGTTACTTGTCTTAAATTATTTCATAATTAATTCGAGTTTTCAAAAAACGCACGAGACTCAAATTAATTAAACACGTCTACGTATTAACTGAATTTCTTAAGCTTATGCAGAGTAAGGGGGCAAATAAGTAGCGGCATCATGCCTTAGTTGATTTAATTAAAATTATCAAAACACGAAATTTCAATCGAAATTACTTCCATTATTTATATTCATGAGTTCTAATTCAAAACAAACTAATAGTTTAACGATGTATTTTTGAAACTCTCTCTTGATTTAATGTATGTAATAAATCAAAAAATATCACTAGAAGTTCACTAAAAACTGGTGATTATCAGTTTAATTTTAGAGAAGAAGAAACTTGTATCATGAAAGTATACATATATATCTCATAAATAGAAATATAACTAAACAAATTTTTAATAAATCCTAAAAACGTATTTAAACTATTTAGAAGTATTTAAAAGAAAAATAATAAACTGTAAAAATACACAACTTTCAAAAGATGTTATATACATAACACATGGATCAATAAGTTCCGAGACTAACCCAGAGATGGCACTCGTAGTAAACCAGTAACCAGGTCTTTCTAGAGTACTAACCTTTGCTTGAAACGTGTCAAAATTTTAAGTCGATCGGACCAGAAACAGCTGAGTTATCGAGGTTGGAGTAAAATCGTTTTGTAGTTTGTTTAAAAAATGGAAAAAAACGAGTTTCGTGTTCTGATAAAACATTGTTTTTTAATGGGTAAAAACACCGTGCAAGCGAAACAATGGATTGAAAAATGTTACCCGGACTCTTGTCCATCAAAAGCAACGATTTGTCGGTGGTTTGCCGAGTTTAAACGTGGTCGTACCAACACAAATGACGCGGAACGCTCGGGTAGACCTGTGGAAGCCGTTACACCGGAAAATGTGAGTGAAGTGACAAAAATTATAATGAAAGATCGTAAAGTGAAGCTCCGTGAGATTGCTGAGATGACACAGATATCATATGGAAGTGTATTTACTATCCTTCATGAAAAATTGAGCATGAAAAAGGTTTTTTCCAAGTGGGTGCCGCGATTGCTTTCGATGGAACAAAAACAGGAACGAGTCGATGATTCAGAAAGCTGTTTATCGCTATTTACTCGCAACAAAAAAGATGTCTTGCGTCGTTACGTGACCATGGACGAAACATGGATACATCACTACACTCCAGAGTCGAAGCGGCAGTCATCTGAGTGGCGCACAGCTGGCGAAAGCCGTCCGAAAACGCAGCAGTCAGCTGTCAAAGTCATGGCGTCAGTTTTTTGGGATACGCATGGCGTGATTTTCATTGACTACCTCGAAAAAGGTAAATCGATCAACAGTGATTATTATATTGACTTGCTGGTGCGTTTGAAGGAGGAAATCGCAAAAAAACGACCGCACAGTCTCGGGACTTATTGATCCATGTGTTATGTGGGGGCGTGTGTGTGAGTGAGTGTGTGTAATATTTTTCGCATATTTGTACATTTGATATTCTTTTAATAAATTTTCAATTCATAGCTAAATTTGTTGGGACTTCCAAAGTATTAATTGAGAGAAATACGTACTCAAACAAATAATCCTAATTTAATTCAAACACTTCAATATCATTCACAATATCAAAAAAATGTGAATTTAATTTAATCTTGATCATACTCGGAAAATAAATAAGATATTTTTTCAAAGCATATATAACCTCAAATCAAGTTCATAGAGATAAACGTTTTCGTAAAATGTTGCTGAAATCTTAAACGATATTTTCTGTTTCTTATTAAACATGATAGATTTTTGATTTTAGAAAAAAATAAACATTTTTCTTGTTTCGATTTGCTCTAAATCTAAACAGCACATGTTCATATACACTTCAATATTTCCTCTACTAATATACGAGGCATCGGGAGCTGCTTTCTAAAACAAGATTCATGAAGAAAAAAAACTAGAAATAAAATACTTATTTAAAACATGTTCATATTTTTGTTAAATAAACAGGACTCTTAAAAATATATTACCTAATCTAAATAATGCACACAGTATTGATAAAACAACTTTGTGATCAAAACCTTATTCTTCAAAGAAGCAAATATTCCACTCCCAATTATTTTTAACATATTCTAAATAACTGACAAAATCTCTTCTCTGCAGCTTGAATTCTTTCAAAATGGCTCATCTGAAATTATTAAGAATGTGGATGATCCTTCAGGTCGCAAGATATAATTATTTACTTAAAACATTCGACAAAAATGTAATGATAATAATTAAACAATTAACCACAAATTATAAAAATGTAGATAGTTTCTTACAATTAATAGATACATAATGTTCAGGTGGTAAAATCGCAAGCTTTGCGGCTGATAGACTGTGGATTGAGTAGCAAGTTCAGCTGACAATCCAATTTTGATATTGAAATAAAAGATGTGCAAGTATCATCAGGCTTCAAGGTCATAATCTGATAAATTGTGAAGTTATATAGATTTAAATATATCAACAAACTGATGAAACTATTCTCATGAATTAACTGAAGAACAAAATTACGAGTTTTGGGGCAAGTATTCCAATGAAATTAATTTAAAATAAAGTTGAATCAATCATAGCTATAAGCCAGAAAAATACATATATACAAAAAACAAGAAATGTTGATGCAAATTTTCCATGGAATAAATAGCTATATTTTTTTCAAATTTATAAACTTTTTCAAGTTAATCTATTTACCTAACTTGATTCAAGCTTAAAATAGATAGATAACTGGAAATATACAACTGGATTTTTGCTTTTCGAAACTAGAAGAGAAAAATGAGAAGATTGATAGCTTGGTATAAGCAGAAACTTTTAAATTAACGCGTGAAATTAATTAATTTATCCATAATGAATTTTTAACAAACCTTGCAGCACCTATTTCTCACAAATAAGTCCTTTTATGCATATTTCTCTGCCAAAAAACTTATTCAAGCTCAAAATAGTTTTCTTTTTCCAAGAAACATCAATAATTGCTGGTGTTTGCTAGATATTTCTAGAACTCGATTTGCTAAGAAAAAGAATTTTCTCTTCGTCAAATTAAAACCAGTCATTTAAATTGATGGCTGAACAAGATTTGATTTATAGCTTGCAAATACAGTCACGGGTTTCCTCTCTCAGTCGATTTTAATTAGAGCTTTCCACGCGCGTCCTCCAAAATTATCTATGTAGATAAAATCCTTTCTCTCCATGAATGCTTACTAAAAATACAAGCACAAAAACGACTTCTTGTTTTCTTAAACAGGCCGCTTTAATTAGATGCATCAATTTATGCGGATTTGAGTAATAGCGTTGTTATACTTTAAGATGCAACGATGGGTATACACTATGCAACTCAAGGATTAATTCAATAAGTGTCATCCATTGTCAAGAATACTTCATTTCGGGGGAACAGAGTTGATTTGATTAAGAAAAGATGTGCACAAATTTCTCGTGGTAAAAATGAAAAAAAATTAAATCTCTCAATTGTGCAAAAAATTATGATAACCTTTAATTTTACGAATTTGGTCAAGAAGTTTAATGGAGGGAAAATATTCACCTTCTTTGTATGTTTAAACATTTTTTTTATAAATTATGTATATGTATATGCCTATATATATACATATATATATATATATATATATATATATATATATATATATATATATATATATAGATGGTATTACATAGTTTTATTTCCATTTTATTCATTTTTAAAGGGTTTCCTCTTTTCAGTTAACTCTTGTTTATATATATATATATATACGTGTATGTGGGACACAATTTTAATGAATATCTTCCATACTAACAACATTTCTTAAGAATCTAATCTTATTTGAAGAGCATGACAATAACCTTTTTACCAACTGTCTTGAGCAAAAATTTTGGAATATGGTTTAATGTAACGCTATTAGCTGACGCCTTACAATGAGGTAGTACCCATTGTTACTATAGACAACGAGAGGCACATTTTCGTTCGACCTACAATAGACAACATCATTCCTTCGAAGTAAACATGTTGTCTATGGTATTTTGTGAAGTTTTTGAGAATTATTGAAACAGCACTTCTATCTAAATGTTGTATGAATCAACGGGCAGGAAAAGAGGACAGACAAGCTGTGGGGAAGTTGAAATCTTCTGTATTTAAGAACTTTGAATGAATCAAATTTATTAATTTTTTGAAGCATGCAATAAAAGTTTAAAAGAGGTTATTCCCCTCCAAAGCAAAGCTACGCCATAGTCGCTGTGCCATCTGACATCTCAAAAAATAAAGAAAAGGCTTTATTTTCTTCAGATGATTACTTAGTTGTGAACTCTGGAAATTGATCTTCTGATAATGTTAAGAAAATAATTAATTTAAATGTAAATCTATTAAAAAATAAGAGGAAATAAAGTACTAATTAGTTGTTTTTCTGAAAGTGGCCGAAATCGACTTTAAAGCGTACTGAAGTAAAACTACCGGAATCAAATACTTCCCAGAAAAAAAAGAAAATCCTGTTAACTTTGTAAAAATTGTGCCTAATGAAATCACTAATGAAGATATTTTAAAAGTGATTTTTAAACAAAATCCTGAAGTTATCGAATCTGAAAAAACCACGAGTCTGTGCAGAGTTTGTTTTAATTTAAAAAACTTCCGAAATATGAGGCACGTTGCGGTGTTCACTCTTTTCACTGCAAAATATGAGGCACAACTGTGTTCACTCTTTTCTCATATTATTTCGAGCCTTCAAGAAACATTGATTTAGATATCCATAGAATTAGGCAATTTTTTATGTACAAAAATCTCAATCGACTGGTTTGGAGTATAGACTCCAATGTCAAATCTGAATTATGGCTTAGTCCCTTTTCAGACGCTCGTGGAGATAAACTGAGTGAATTTAGTTCTGCCAATAACTAATTTGTTACTAACGAAGATTGGGGATTAACTTTTCGTGCTACTCAGGGTTTAAGCTATATTGATGTTACAGTTAGTTATTGGTTCAAATATACTCCAAGATATATCGAGTTGGTGTTTTTTTGAAAATTAATCTCTTTCTGACCACTTGATAATAGAATTCGAGTTTTATCTCTCTACTGCACAGCGTGACACTTCAAACACTCCCTTTAAAGTTTTTAACACAAAGAAAGAAAACTTGTATAATTTTTTTGACTTTTGCCCTTCTCATGTTATTCATATCTATCATATTCTTAACGGCTGTACTAATGGTTCCTGCCTAAATTCAATTGTTCAGGAGCTCGGTTCGGCTCTTTTCCAGGCATGTTTATCTTCAATGACTATTGAGAAGTATAGCATACACAATGTTCCTAGTTGCACTATCAAGATTGGCTGTATGAGAAAAAGGCTTAATGTCTCTAGACGTAGATTGCAAATTTGTAAAAATTCAATTATTCAAGAGTTGTATAGATTTAAATATCTTGAATATGGAAAAGATTATAATCAAATACTTTTGATGCCAAATCTGACTATTGGAAGGCATTTCTTTCAACCATTAATGTTCACAATGAGTGGAAAATATACAAACATATGGCGTTAAAAGAGAACACATTAAAAAATTGACTGATTGATTGACTGAAAAAGTAACTAATGTTCATCTACCCATGGGAGAAACAACCAAATCTTTAGACAAAACAATAAATACTGTGCTACTGTGTCTCAAAAGTCCTTTCCTTCTGATCCAGAGTAAAATGACAATGATTTTCATAAGGAGTGTCGTTTATCTGCGCATATTGCTTACATGTCCTTTGTTGATTCTTTTTTTCCTGTCATGAAGTTAATACAGTTATCTCTATGCTGAAACTAAACAAATCACCTATCTCTGGTCCTGATTCTATCTCAAATGAGATTATTAAGCAGTTTCACTCTGTTTCCTTCTCTTCTCCATAAACTTTATAACGTTTGTCTGGATGTTGGTGTTTTTCCACGCGTTTGGAAACGTGCCTAGGTCATACTCATCTTCAAAAGAAACGAGCCGAGAATTCGTCATTTGGACAGCCTTAGATTCATCAGCTTACATCCGACTCCTGTTAAGTGCTTGTAAAAAACTGTTTGTCAACAGAATTTGCTAGTATCTGTGCTAAGGAGATTTTTTTTTTCTGGAGATGAAAGAGGTTTTACATCACAGAAGAGTACTGAAGTTTACGTTTGAAATAAATTGTTCAGAGAGGTGAAAAGAAAAATTTGCACTCAATCTTGTTTTTCCTTGATATAAAAGGCTCTTTGGAAAATGTATGATGGCTTTGCATTCTCAACCTCCTTAAGAAAGTGGAACTTCCAATGAATATTTTTTCCTCTGCTGCTCACTTTTTAAATGATAGTATGACTAAATTTCAATTGGACTTGGCTTCTGCAATCCTTTGCTTTGAATAAAGTTTCCCTCAAGGCTCAGTATCAGGTTCTACTTTTTGGAATATCATTATCAATTATTTCCTTTCAAAACTGAAAAGTTTTACCTACTTTTGAGACACTTTGACTTTTGCAGATGACATTTTTCTTTTTTTTTTTTTTTTTGTTTCTTGGGTAGCGATCTTCTTGAGACTCTTCTCCACGCACAAATGACTCTGAATTTCGCCTTCTATTGGTCAAAAGGTTTTTAATTAAATTTTTAAAACCAGAGTCATGATCATTGAAAAACGAAGTGTTTGCTGTGATGCCTTTCAGCTACTTCTCAGCGGAACTTTCTTGGCTATGGTAAGGCAAATAAAATATTTTGGGGTTCTTTTAGATTGTAAACTTTCTTGGAAACGACTCTTAACTTACGTATCAGAGAAATGTGACAAATTACAGAGTGGATTATATCACATTTCACTTAACGCGAACTATATCAATTCCAACGTACATTCGCTCATCTATAAGTAAGGAATAGAACCTTTCATAAAGTATGACTCTAAAGTTTGGAGAGTAGGGCTTAAGAGGAAGGTAACTTGTAATTATCAGCCTCGCATTCAAAGACAGATACTTTTGCGTGTCATATGCGGATATCGAACAATAAATTATTAGTCTGTTTCTGAAATTTCAATTTTCTTTCCAATAGACGTTACCATTCTTCATAATATTTACTGCCTTTAGGGAAAATCTCTCTGCTTTCTCCGTCTCTAATTATGATTGCGTTCTGTCTCCAGCTGTTTTTTTTTCCATTACCCAAAAAGAAACGTTATCAATAAAATCCAATCTAGCAACAAATTCACATACGATTTCTCTGTTAATTGCTATACTGATGGCAGTAAAATTGATGGCAAAGTTGATTTCGCATTTGGTGGTCTTTAGAAATGGCATTGAATCCGAGTACTTTCAATTAGAACTCGCAATGAATGCATGGATTTTACAGCCGAACTCTTATATTTAAACTTTGCTATTAAATGGATCATTGACCAAAATAGTGCCGTCTCAGACTATTTCATTTATACTAACTCCATTCTATCCTTTCAGACCCTAAAATATATTTCTTTTTCCAATAATATAATCTTGGAGATTTAAAGACAACTCAAAATCCTAAAAGATGAAAATATCTCAGTTGGTTTTATATTTGTTCGTGGACACACGGGTGTTTTGGGAAACAAACTGGCCGATTTTCTTGCAACACCAAGCCCGAAATTGACATTACTGTTAATATCCCTAAATACTTTATAAGAAGGCTGTGAGAGAAAGTTTGGTGGAATCGTGGAACTAAAAATACATCAGTTAAAATAACGGGAGCTTAACCGAGAGATTTTTCCCTTATATTAAAATGAGATTGTCATGCCATCCTCTTTTACGAATTGCAAAGTGTCCCAATTCCATACTGGTGACGGAAACTTCAAAAGTTATATAAGCAGATTTAATTTAGATCCAACGCCTTTCTGTGATTACAGCATTGGTGGCGAGGAAAATGTTGAACATGTGCTTCTATTATGTTTTCAATTTTTCAGTGAAAAACAACCCCTAAAATTGACCCTTAAAGACATTAAGATTAATTAGCTTCCAGATTTTCACCAGCTTGTTTCCAAGATAAGGCACTTTGATTATTTTTGTAAATTCATTGAAAATAATCGCAATCCACCATAACTTTTAAATTTCAGTTTTTTTTCCCCCTTTAATAATGTGTTTCATACTTACTTATATAATCCCTGTGTGATAGTTTAAGGTGCATGGGGATTAGATAGTGTTTTCAATTAAAAAATAATCTTATATTTCTTGGTTAAATGCATTGTATACACCACTTTGAGTTAACCTAGATAAATCATATTTTAAATTCAAGGAATCTTGTATTTTCTAGAGCTGAGTAACTTTAATATAATGGCTTGTATGGATCTATGGTAGGTGTGAATGATGAATATTGTACATAATATTTGGCATTAATTCTTTCAACCTTACCAAGATGATGTCCACCAAGATGATTGAATAAGGCCACGACTCGACGAATGTACCTATAAAAATTAGAAAGGTAAAGGGCATACTCGATCATGAATGTTTTTTGCCGTGTATATATAATGAAGAATATAAAGAATATTTTAACAATAGCGCAATAATAATAATAAAGATAAAACAAAAGCTAGAGATTCAAAATGCAACAGAGAGTGTACAGGGAAAGAAGTTATAATTAATAAAATTTGTGAATTAGTAATTTTAAAAATAATAATAGCATTAAAAATATTGAATGTATGGTTTTTAATCTTAAGAAAAAAGAAATAAGAATCCTGTTAGATTTCCAATGTAAAGATATTAATATGGAAAGTCAATGTCTGTATATTATTCCGGATATTACTCTTCTCCCTAAGAGATGTAATATCAAAGACAAAGATATTGAAAATTATAGTACAGAATGTGCAAACTTAGTTTTGTAAATAAAAATTTCTATAATATTAATTTTAATAATATATTTATGAAAATTCTAAACGTTCTTCAAATGAAAAAAAAAAATTAAAATTAGAAAAACTATTAAGTATAGCAAAAACCGACTGGTTAATTTAAATTATAATAATATTAAAAGAATGCAGAATAATTTAAAATGTAATTGCAAAAAATACAAATAATTTATTAATGAAGAGCCCTAACATGTTATGACAGATGATTTAAACATTGCTAAAGATAAAGTTTTAAGAATACAATACATAAGGGTACAGATTATATGCTTTTGATTTCTAATAGCAACTACCTTATTAAGCAAAATATTAATTAATAATATTGAGATAAATTTTCGAATACCACAGCAAAAAATTTTGGGTTACTTCTTGAAGTATTTAATGAATACAAATGCAATATTAATAAAAAATACCTAAAACTTAAACTTCAAAACTAGTGATTAAACAAAAATTTATGAAAAAAGTACATTAAAAATTTTCGAAAAAACTTTATATTAATTATTATTTAATTATTAGTATCATTATAACAGAATTTTTCATACATTTCGTAAAACTAGTTCGAGTAAATCAGCACTTTTTGTAGTAAATTAGATATTGTTGAGAACAGCTAGTATGTAAATGGTAAGATATTACTTGATTAATTTATAGTTTATATCTCTTAATAATTTAAATTGCTAATATTTGCTGTGCAATAGGTTATTTTAAATAAGTTAAGTTAGAATTTTGATTTTACTTAGATATTTTTTTTATGCTATTCGGAATGGTAATGTTCTATATTTGAGTTATATGTCCTTTTTCCATTGAATTGTAGTTTCTACCAATGTTTGTTACTAAGTAATGTGCTGAGTGAGATAGTTTGGATCTGTTGAACATGTTTTATCTCACATTTTTGTCCAAAGTCAGAAACTGTATTTTAAATCACTTCATTTTTTTTTTCTCCGTATGTCTTGTGCTTTCAATTTTTCGGTTTTTACTAACCTATTTATTACTTCCCTTAATTTATATTTCGTAAAATTAATATTTATTTATAAAATAGCTTTTAATATTAATTTTATTTTTGCAATATTAATGTATATACATATATACACACACACACATATATATATATATACATTATAAAAGGATACAGTATTAAAAAGGTGAACGGACTCAAATTTTTTAATAATACAGTAATTTTGAAACTGTTTATAATATTAAATATATTAAATATTTCACATTTGCATTTTAAAAAATGAAATTAGTATTTTTAAAAATTTCATCTATAAAGAAAATAAAATAGACAGCCATTTTTTACACATTAACCAAAATATTACTCATTATCTTGTCAAAAAATATAAAGTTAAAATTAATAACAAAGCTAATCGTGGTAATGAATATTGCTCACTAAGTGTCATGAATTAATCTTTTAATAACATTAATTTTAATATATTTTTAAAAAAAGCGTATACATCTTCTTTCAGTTTCAGTATTAAAATTAAAAGGCTTTTTAAGTACAATATCAAATGGACAGATTTATTTTTAATTATAAAAATATTAGACTTGAAGAATAAATTAAATAATAAATGTAAAATTTTCATTAACTATCTTAATAATGAACACCAACGTATAATTACTAAAAATTGAAATATAGTAAAAAAAAAGCTTTAAGAAATATAATGTATAAAGGTACAGTTCTGAGGCTTAGGATATCAATTAACAATCAGTATATTAAGAAACACATTAATACTGACATTGATAATTTTTTTCCTAATATAGAGAATTACTAATATATGCTTAACTAATATGGATTACTTATAGAAGCATTCAATGAATATAAGTACAAAGTAAATAAATATTTATTAATAAAATCCATTTTAAAATGACTGATAGCACAAAAGTTAATAAAATAAAGAAGTCAATTCTAGAACTATAAAAAGATTTTGTAGTAGAATATGTAGAAGATGGGATTTCAGATTAGTAAAAATATATATTCACATTCATTTTTTGCCCTTAAATTTCATAAAACCCCTATTAAAATTTATACAATTACAAATGTGTCTTATTTTTATAATATAAAAGAAGGTAAATTATTGCAATCAATGTAACAAGAAACTATCAATAAGCTAAATTAAGCTGCTATCATTAAAAATAGTTCAGATATTATTAAACAAATTCAAAACAAAATATTTTCTTAATCCATAGTTATCACTTTAAGGACCTGTTTAATTTCATTGAAATTGATTATCTTGTACAAGTGATCTTTTAAATGCATTTAAGCAAAATAATTTAAATAATGTTATTTCTTTGGAAAAATTTAATTATTTAGCTAATTTTATTCTTAAAAAAATACATTTAATGTTTAACGATAAAAAATGCAAATAAATTTCAGGAATGCCACAAGAGAGATCTGTAAGCAAATGCTTAGCTAATATATGTATTTACATTATTAAGAACAAAACTATTAAGATAAAAATAATTTTACTACATATAGGTATATTTATGGACTAGTCTTCAATAATACTAATAATTAGGTGGTAAATAAATGTAAAATTCAAAAAAACTATCAGAATATTAAAAAATAAAACTAGAAAATATAGATAAAAATATTTATAGTATTATTTATGGTAAAAAGATTCGATGAATTTCAAGTTAATAAAGTTCCGTTCTGAAACTGTAATACACATTTATACATCTATGGAAATGTAACTAATAATTACATACACCGTGAACTTTCTTTAAAAAAATTTGTTCAAAATTTTTACTCTCAAGAAATTTAATGAAAATTTCAAAATTTTTGGAGTTCATAGTCATTTTTATTTAAATAACTTTGTCTGAAAATTTTTGGACAAAATTTTTTACTCTCAAGAAATTAAATGATAATTTCAAAATTTATAAGCATCCAAATATTTATAAACCACTTTCCCTTCTTCATAAATGTATTAATGATTACTTAATAGTTAATATGTTTAAATTATGTTATAAATTCTACTAAATTTCCGTTTTTAAAATAACTTAGATTTTGGAAAAAGAATTTTTTTAATTACGTTATAAAAAAAAATTTTAATGTTTTCTTCAAATAATTTGCTGTACATTCATAGTAGTTACATTTTGTATGATAGAAAATACATGATTTTTTTAAAAATTGCAATATATATATATATATATATATATATATATATATATATATATATATATATATATATTTTTTGTATATTTATTAGAAATATTTATGTGGTATGCCAAAAGTGTTCTCCTATTTTTAACTAAAATTATGCTGAAATTAAGTTTTACAATAAGTTAGAACAATTTTATTTATATTAATACTATATTTTTCTCTTATATATTTTTAAAATTGAAAATATTTATAAAGTAAATAATTTTTAAAATTTTTTATTACAAATAAGTTAAGTTAGAACTATAGAACAACTTTATTTAGTACTCTTCTTACAGGATTTTATTTTTGGTAAGTATATATCATTTTCTCAAATATAATTGTTAGTATTCGTTTTGTTATAAAGTTATTAACTGAGATGGATGTCTTAGATGCATAATTTTAAATTTTTTTATATTTCTACTTTTAACTTTTTCCCCTTCTTTTATAGGTTTTTATAACATCATCACAATACTTTAACAATTTTGTTTGCTTATAATTTCATTTGCTCATTTATTATATATATATAAATTAGTACGGCGTGTTTTTTAATTCATTAAAAAACAAAGAAACTAATTCTGAGTTAGAATTATAAAAATGTAAAATCATAACTGAATATTGAGAATAAATACTTGAACCAAACCAAAAATAGAAACAGAAATATTGTAAACTGAAATATGAAAGAAAATATAATAACAATTCCACTGAAGAAGAAAAATTATGAATTCAAAAGAAAATAAATCATAAAGTAGACCAAAAATCAGAAATATATGAAAAATGTGTAAATTGAAAAAATTAGTAAAATCAAAAATAAAACTTTTTTAATAAAAAAACCAGAAAAATGGAAAATAGTATATTTACATTTGTAACAGGCTTTAGACTGTTAAAATTATTATTACAGAATTATTGACCAAACTATTTTCATCAACTAAATATATTATTGAAAAAATGGTTATAAGACCATAAGCACAATTGTAAAGAATCTGAAAGCTAATTCCTAAAAATTAAGAAAAGAAAAAAAAACTCATAAAAATACCAAAAAAAAAAATCTTTATAAATCGAAAGCTGAAAAACTAAAACGAAAATTTATTTAAAACCTAAAAGAAAAAGACCAAAATTTTGTATGTACAGCATACCACTCGTATGAAAACTATAACTCCATTGTACAAAAAAAGGAATACAATTTTGAAAATTTACGTTTCGGAAGCCCTTTAAATTTCGAATAAAGATTTATACGCATGTAAAGAACCAATGAATGCTATTTTAAGTCATAAACTGCTTATATATAAACAATACATGGTATGAAGAGTGTGCCAAGAATACGTAATTTCAAGCATTACTTTCCACCATGGACAACGCAGCTGCCTACTGCGTCTGCTTAATTACCGAGACCAGCGTCGGCTGGTAAAACTATGAGTGTTACTAAGTAATACTGCATCAATCAACAACAACAATCAATGTGAGACATACGATAGACAATTCCATGACCTGTCGATGGGAATATTGAAGCAGAAGACCGACTTGAGTGTCTTTGCTAACAACTTGCCAATGGCTACAGAACCTCTGTATAGCCTGTGAACATACTGGTTGGACCATAGATGACTGAAAAAGAGTTACATGGTCAAATGAGTGACGATTCTAGTTGGTAAAAGCTGATGGTAGAACTCGAATGCGGCACAGACCTAATGAGGTCATGGACGAATGCTGTCAACTAAGCACCGTGCAAGCAGATAGAAGCTCTATAATGGCGTGAGCAGTTTTTATATGTCAAGGACAGGCAAATTGAACCAATCATTTACGGGAAATTGTTTTTTTCAGCAACTTGAGACCATTTACAGTCATTTAGGGACTTCGTATTTCTAAAACAGGATGTAATTTTCCTGAGAAAATATGATATATCACAGGGCCCAAATCATATGCAATTTGTTTGGAAACATTATCGACTTTTTCAGGCAATAATTTGCCCATACAGATCGCCATGCATAAATCATATTGAACATGTATGGGACATGATCGAAAGGTTAGCTCATGTACAAAATCCTGTACCGGCAACACTTTTTCAAGTGTGAGTGGCTATAGAAGCAGCATGACTGAATATTACATTTGGGGACTTCCGACGACTTGTTGAATCAATGCCATGTCGAAATGCTTTACTTCTCTTGGAAAGAAGAAATATCACGCTATATTAGAAAACCCATTTTCTGTGTAGAAAAGTAATTAAATATTATTTTAAGGGTGTTTTTTATATGTTTCATAATAATACATGAAAGTTTTCTCAGTATAAGCAAAATTAAAATTTTAAAATATTTATGATATTTTTATATTATCAAATACTCTCAAAGTATTTATATTTGTGGAGAATGAACACAAGCGTCTCAATTCGTAAGTTGTACATCATATTTAAGCATTTAGTTAATTTTTAAAGTATTTTAAATTTTACGAAACATCATATGGGGCTCTATATTTCGTGTTTATAAACACAATAAGAAAACGAATAACTTTTATTGTTGAACTCCTGAATGTATATATGTTTCAGTTCACTCATTAATCTATAAATCAGAGATAAACTTTTAAGAGATACATAAAAATTTTAAAGAACAAATTATTATTGTCTTGCTGTTACATTGAATATAAATAAACAGCGCTACTAATTTATAGGAAAATATTCAGACTTTTTTTTTTAAAGTGAAGATGTGCTTACCGCAATTTTTTATTGATTGAATGAATGATATGGTAATATGAACTACTGAGCAATAAAAGCTGTTATCCCCTTATAATAATTGTAATGGGAAAAGCTCAGTTGATTTAACTATAATTGTACTTATAAACTTATAAAAAAACTTATTAGCTTAGTTTCTTTCTAATTTCAGACATTCCTCTACTTATGAGAAATGTTCTTTGAACAAAAAGTTAAAATGGTTAAAACATTCAACAGAAGCTAGTACATTCTTACAAAGAGACTGATATGAATGCAAAAAATAAACTAAAATAATTATTACAAAAATAAATATTTTCTTCTCCTTTAAAAAATAAGCACTTCAAGAACACTAAAGTTAATCACAATAAATTATGTTATTGAAAGTCTTAAGAGGATAAACAAGAATTATACTTATTATTAATTGAAATGAAAATTCTTTAAAAATTGGATAGAAAAATTCTGTTGACTTTTTATTTGTAATACATGTTTTTGAAATAACTATTTAAATGTAGTAAAATAGCAGTTGATAACATTATATATATATTTAGTCTATTTACTATTGCTACTCATCTGACATTTGCAACATATATTTTTTCCCTTAATATTTCAATAATAACAAACCCAGTCATTTGCTCTAGTTTTCCAAAATATTAGAATATCAAGTTTTAAAAATTACTTTAATATTACAATGTGAAAATTTGAATACATTTATCACCTCTCATAAACATGTTTAGATACAATATATGAATTTTTATGAATACATTAGTTCTTAAAATTTTGATAATTCAAAATTACTTTCTGGTAGACTGTAAGATTAATG
The DNA here is from genome assembly GCA_019974015.1 of Nephila pilipes. Taxonomy (NCBI): domain Eukaryota; kingdom Metazoa; phylum Arthropoda; class Arachnida; order Araneae; family Nephilidae; genus Nephila; species Nephila pilipes. Next base: position 337,189 of record BMAW01132833.1, on the reverse strand, counting down.
CGAAGTAATAAGAAACAGATAAGTAATTTAAGAGTAATGTCTATGTTTTGTCATTGTAAAATTTTTACATTGACTTAAAAGCTCATATTTGATACAAATAATACGCAATATTTTATTATTTTTTCCATTTATAAAGAGACTTGAAAATGTTTGAAATTTTCTACTAATATGCATAACAGTAGACAAAATATAGGATTTATAAGGTTCTTATCTTAAAAGTTATATTTTATTGATTATGTTAAAAATAACCTAAAAAAATACGAATAACTATCGCAATGATAAGCATTTTCTATATATTTTCCAGTTTTTGAGAATAAAATTCACATATGAAGGATAATTAAATAAATAGATTTGATTGTGATAATCAGTAATATAATACATCTGACAATTTAGTGAATCACTTTAATTCAGTCCGATTGGTCAAGGAGTTCATAATACCGATAAAGTGCTTATGGTGAAAACAAAATTATCTAACTAAAGTTATTAAAGACTTATTTTATGTATCCAATAATTAGAGCTGAATAAATAAAAATAACGGAAGACATTATAAGGAAATAGTTTAAATTTAATTTAAAATAAATTACTTTTAACATATTGAGTTTTTTGAACTTCTTATTTTTCAAAAATGTCAACATACTAAAAAACCAAAATTTACAAGCTTTTAAATGTTTCTTAAAATTTTCAAATTTATGAAAATTCTAAGTAAGATTTACTACAGCTGAACAAGGCTAACTTAATGATTTTACGATTTTTTAATTTCCTGAAAAGGCTGCTAAATTACTTAGAAAATTTTTGATTAATAATTTCTTTTCTGTTCTCCAGTATATATGTTTAACTATTTTTCCAATAGTTGTATGAAATGATACAAGTTATTTTTCTGCGCCCTTGAATTAGATTACTTAAAAAAGATTTTTCTATGCATCGGATGTACTAAATGACAACAGAATAACGTTAAATATCATTAAAATTTTGACAGCAAAAATGAGCAAAATACCGATTAAGAAATTCATCTATATGTATCATATCGCTTTTATATAAGCATGAAAAAATATTCTTTTATTTCAAGCAGTGAAAAGTGGTGTTTACATCAGAAACTATCTTCTAGACTGTTTCTTGCAAGAATCAATTATCAGAAACAATACATCCCATTAAATTCCTTCACTTCTTATAGATATGGATATACATCTCTTCATAAAAATTTTAAGTATTGTTATACATAATCATTAATTTCATTTCATTAGGTATAGTTTATAATAATAAACTTGTGTAAGAAATTATAAAGCAATAACTTCACAATGGAGCTATTATATAACTAAAAAGAAAGGTAACATCTTATTAGTACAAAATTACATATTATAAATTTAAGATTAGAAACCTCACTTTAAGTTCATTTTTTATGTCTTTTAAGAAATAAATTTTATTCTGAATTGCCTTTTAATATCTTTCCACAAACTATATATTAATTTTTGCTAAAAATTAAATTTTTCTACAGTAGGAGCTTTGACACGAATTCTTAAGTTTGTAGTCGTTACTACAATGCAAACGTAGTTTTTTATATCATTCGCATAAGTTATATATTGATAAACTTAGAATGTAAAATAAAAAGAAAATAAGAACACTCAAGTTATTTTTTTTAATTCAATCCAATCGAAACTGGAAACAAATGTAGATTTCAAGCAATCTATCAAAAAGTATGAAACTATTTCATCAATGTCTTGAAGACTGATGATACTGTAAAAAAATTACAAATAACGAGAAACATCCAATCACCTTCTAAGAAGTAAAACAATTGGAATTCTAGTATTTAAATTAGTTTCCTTTTTTCTTTTGTCTATCTGTCTAAGTCTCTCTTTTCGAAAGAATAAGTTTTGGTTGGTGACGGTAAAAGGAAGCTATGAGTAAGTCTAGCCTGTCTTTGTTTTGTGAGGCGTAAAATTGTCATTTGGAAGTTGCCTGAAGCATCTTCTTAGACTTGTTCTATCTTTTCATTGTCCTGAAGCAACCTAAAATCGAATCATGTACTACTCGATATCGGAATTCCCGATTGGTTGTGTCCCCCAAGACCTGTGACGTCATATTGCATGACGTCACACGATTGACGTCCTAACGATGACATGGCTGAAGAAAGGAAATTCAATCATTGCTTTCTCTATCTACATCACAGATGGTATCGGAGTCTTTACTGAAAAAAATCGAAAAATTACTATACTATGCAAAATTCTAAAGATTTTATTGTTCCCAACCATTATTTAAGTTGAATAAAAATATTCTCGAATTGATCACTGGAAATGTATTTTATATTTTTAGAAGGAAAAAAAAGGAAAGAAATATCCAAATTGCAATTTTTAAAATTCATTTTTATTTATTTTTGTTGCATTGGAAGAATTAAAGGAAACAAAATATTTTGAGTGAGTCAAATAAGAGATTTAAAGAATATTTTAAATGTTTCATTTCAATAAAAAATGCTGAAGAACTTTTAAATTTGGAAGTAATTTTATATCACCGGAATAGAAATAAATAGACGGAACATTTTAAGAAACTCATTATTCATATATATATATATATATATATACAGAGAGAGAGAGAGGGAACGATATAATAAAATAACATTTTATAAATCTTAGATTAGCTTTCATTCTTATTTTCGAAGTATTCTGTAGTTTTGTTCTGACTAATAAGATATTTCTGTTTTATTTTATGTTTTCCATTTCGCAATGAAATATAGTGTTCAATTCAATAACGATTTCAAATAACTATTTCAGTTGCGATTTCAAATAAAACTTTTAACCGTATGAAACGTTACACTTTTTAAGAATCAACAACATGTTATTTTGAAATACTTATTTGAATGTTAAAACTTTTTTTTTAAAATTTAAGAATTATTTACAGTGAAATATGAAATTTCACATGAGTTTTCAAGTTTGATCAATTCGTGAATGGAATTTCAAGTTCGTAAAAATTATTAGCTTAAAAATAAAAGATAATAAATAAAATGCAAATGCCATTTTGTAATCATAATTTTTCAGCTTTAGATGGTTTTCAACCCATTGAAGGGGATAACAATTGATCTTGGAATGCCGGGGATGTTTCGAACCCTTGACTACTGGATCAGTTACCTTTTTGCTGCACTCTTATCAACTAGGGCAAAAGAAATTCCCCTGACGGGCTAGTTATTAAGGGGTTTTAACTTCTGGTGATTTTGTTGCTGAAGAGAACCACCGCAGTTTCACAGGAAAAACGAACGCGCGCGCGCACGCGCGTGTATCAATATAATTTCCGATTTATTCATCTGGAAACTACATTTCTTTACAGAAGCACTATTTTAATTTGTACTTCAATGCATCTTTAATACGTAACGTATCAAGAATCATTCTGAATTATTCACATGGATGATACACTAAATTGTAATGCTTATTTACATGGATTCGCAATTCTTAAAAACTAACAAATGTATATACAAAAAAAAAATCTTCTGTTTTTGTCTATAAATTAGTTTTTCTTGAAGAATTATCGTCGGCTCGATACATTTATGTATTATTTTTTACTCTTCATTTTACAAAATTCTATAAATATTTTCCTTAATAAATTTTATTTTTACATTATTTATTAATTGTATTTTACTTTATGTTATGTTATAGTTACACATTTTTTTTTTTTTTTAATTTTTGTATGTTACGTTAGTTGAATTTCATATGAATATCTTCTTATTAAATTTAATGTTTTGATTTTCATAAATACAATGAAATTGTTACATTTCGCTATGCTTACCAGATACGTAAGGGTAATCGGGACTTTTTGGTTACATGTATTACACTAAATTGGAACAATAGACTAAATTTGATAATTAAATTATCATTCATTTAACTAAAATATTTTTAAAGAAATTAAATTATTTTCAACTATCAAGTGCAACAATAGTATTTTGTTTTATACTCTTATTTTACCCAATTAAAGCTTAATGAAAAATAAAATTGACAAAGTGTGATAGAAAGGACGCGGAACGGTCATTACTTACCAACTAAGGTTGAGCATTGGTACATTAATGTTAGATTAAAAGTTGGATTCTGTAATTGAAATTTGCAACTTTTTCTCATAAATCTATTCTTTCCCTGCCCTGGAACCCGGTTCCTCTTCTAGTTCCTTTTCTTATGTGAATTATTTTTTTTTATTGAAGAAAGATCTTTTTATTCTTTCCTGGGTGTTTAATTTAAACCTCATTAGTAAATTCAAAAATTATAGTACAATACTCGTATCTTAACATTAATATAATTATTAATTTTAGAAATAAGTATCAAAAAATTTAACTTTATAATATCCTCCAACTAACATTATTTTGGGAGGGGGACTGCTTTTGTTTCGTCTATTTTATTATTGGTCTTCAAGTTTTTTCAAACAAAGAAATGCAAGGAGTAATTTATTTAATTAAAAAAAATTATTAAACAGACCAAAAAAATCGCATTTTAACTTGAATTCAAATCGATATAACTGTTAAAGGCATGCATATCAACCACTGAATGCTGTAACATGTTTTAATATATTTTATCGTAATAACCCACTGTTAACTTATTTAAGCGTCTAAATTCTAACTAAAAACGTTCACAAATTGCTGAAAATGAAATAATTCCTTTAAATATTATACAAGGTGTTTATAAAATATGTGACACATTTTAATGCGTAATAACTCATAAAATAATGAGTATACATTAAAATTAACATAAATGATTAGATAGACTAAAAAAGTTTCATGACACTGGTCAATGAACTTTCAAGTGTGTTCCCTTCATCGCTCGGAGAATATCAAGAAGATAGTCAATTTCACGCCAGGTACCGGCAAGCATGTCGGCATACACAGCGGCTATTGCGGTTGTAATCCTGGATTTTTAATCATCAGCGCTCAACATTTTCTTCCTATAAACGATATTCTTTACAAATCTCCAAGGGAAAAAAAAGTCCAGCAGTGTTATATCAGGTGGCCTGGGTGGCCAAGGAATTGCACCACCTCACCCAATCTATCCTCCTTTAAAATGATCATTCAAAGAATTTCTTTCAATGTTACCCCCAATGAGGTGGTGCACCGTCTTGTTGAAAAATGACATGTGGCTGAAGCTCTTCGAGTTGTGGAAATACGAAATTTTCTAACATGTCTATGGATACGACAGATGTGAGTGTCTTTTCAGTAAAAATGAAAGGCCCAATGACGCTGTCGTACATTAGTCCACACCATACATTAATCTGTGGGGAATCCTTTTGTAACTCACGGTATTCATGGGGGTTTTCAGATCCCCACATGTGTACATTGTTGCGATTTACTATGCCAGAAAGATGAAAAGCATGTTTCGGCGGAGAACAATATGTGATTAAGAAATTCAGCATCTTCTTCTATTCTCCTTAGCATATTTATTGTAAAGATCCTACCACCTAGGCCTATTATCCGGCTCCAAGGTTTTAATAGTTTGTACTTTGTAAGCAGGCGGTCTTAATCTTTTCTTAATAAGCTTAAATTCAATCGATATTGGTATATCCAATTCTGTTGCCGCTGATCTCACAGATCTTCTAGGATTGATTATGAATGTCTCTCTGACATTCTAAATATCAACATCATTTGTGCAAGGACGTCCGGAAAGCTTCTTGTCTATGATGCTTCCAGTTCTAGAAAATTCTTTTTCCAACGCGAGATGGTGTTTCTGGATGGAGGATCTTTTTGGTGCACTCTTCTGTAATTTCTCTGTATTTGCGTTATGGGCTTCGTTTCGATGAACCACCATATAGTCTGTGCTTCCTTTTGTGGTACATTCATTCTCCTCAATATTCGATCGAATAAAACATCAAGTACAAAAGACGAACAATTACATCAAAAGTAAATATAACATTGCATTAAAATCGTCGACAAAAACAAAAAAGAGACATATACAATTAATAAGCAGATGATATTTACAAAAGAAATTATATTCAAACCGGAAAAGGAAAATATGAGTTATTCCACCATTAAATGATATAAATTTATTTATATCTTTATTATTTCAGGAGTTATTAAACATCAAAATGTGTCCGAAATTTTACAAACACTCTTTATATACAATACTTGAATTAAAAACTGGTGCCAAAAGTCTGCTTAGAAACATGATAGTAATCATTTTTGTTATTCTCTTCCATATGCAAATAACAAAAACATTTCGTTGTATTTGAAGATCTACAATTGTCATCGAATTGAATTTCAATTGCCTCTATTCTTCGAAGGCCGACAATAATAATTTAAGCAGCTCAATACAGAACAAAGTGTGAGTAAATGGAAGGGAGTTACTTATAAAAAAGGGTTACACTTGTATAGTCAATATTTATATATGATTTTGATATTTTTACATAATAAGCTTGCATACAATATTATATATAAACCGAAACAGCAAATTTCAAAAAAAATTATTTTATAATGAACTTATTTTTTATTTAATTTCTGAAGATTTGTTTTTTCATCTCTAAAATAACCCTAGTGAAACAAAATTGATTAAAGTTTTAGTGCAATCTAAAATAATAGTAATCTAAAAGCATTTCTAGAAAGTCTAAATTGGAATAGAAATTACGTTGAACTAGAAATCTTTATTATGATGCTAGTTTCTACGAAAAGTCAAACAAAGATACAAAGAGCTCCCAAAAATACAGTTATTTCCCTGATGTCGTTATGAAATGTATTGGTTCCGACGTTTCGTTGTTGTATACTGTTCCACTTGCGTAAGCAACTCAACTAACTCTTACATATAGCCTGAATAAGCATGCGAATATTAAAACCATTTAATATCCATCAGGCAGTGAGTCTTTCTAAAGATAAAAGTGAAACTTTGAAAGTTTTCCTTTAGAGTACCGAAAGTGAATTTCTAAAGCTTTGATTATTATGAAACAAACTCCATCTTCTCCCAAAATTACTCTGTTCGAAATGTGTCTTTTCCATAGCTATTCCTTTTCAAGCAATGCGTTATCTATCAAGGCACATGTCGAAAGCCCTGAAACATTCTTGGAAGATTAGCTCCTGGCGAGCATATTTTAAGATAACCACTCTTCGGAAAAGTTTTGATTGGCGAGAATTGGTATCCGAAATGAGTTTGCGGCTGGCGCTTTCGGCTAATCCTTTTCTGGCTAAGAAAACCAAATATCGATTGGTTAGTCTTCTAAGTCCTTCGCCACACTCTTTCCTTATTCCTCTTTGCGCACTAGTTTCCATAAATGTGGCTTCAGGGATTAATTAATTCTATTCAATTAAGAAGGATTTCGAATCTTCGTGAGCGGAATAACGTTTAAATAAAACCAGGTGGCTATTGTAAGTCATTTCTGCTTCTTTTCTTAAGTCGACTTTTTTTTCGTGGAGATTATTTTAAAGAGTCTTCAAAACGCAGAAGAAAATTGGAACCGATAGCATAAGTAAACAAAAATGTATTAGATAAATAAACATGTCTTTTTGATTCGCTTGCGCACAATAGAAGTAATAATTGAAGTTTAGGGCTATATCAACTAACCATGCGTCGCTCTAGAAGATTAAGACTGTATCTGTCTAAGCTGCTTAGTAAAAGTTGGAGGCATTAAGAGACATCGGTGGCTTAATGAATGAGCTTACCTAACTATGATAAGTTAATTAGTTATTATTAAAGTCTTCAAGCGACAATGAAGTTTGGAAAATATTTTCATATCCTCCTCTTTTAATAAATCAAACTGTTTTTAATACAAAATTATGCTATTATAATAAATTCTAGTACCAGATTTAGATTCTAGACATACATGAAATATTAAAGATCTCAACTCTATTGATTTAATTATAATAATGAAAAAAAACGGATTCTTAAGAAGAAACAAAATCTAGAACTTTTAGTTTATCTAATCTCTCTCCATTTTAAATAGTATTGTTCTAACAAAAGTTAAGGAATTATAGTTAATTTCTTTTGTTTATTTTTCATATCATGCATCTGAAAGGGTTTTTTTTTTAAAAAATTTTGTACAAATAACAGTTCTCTAAGATAAACGGGAAATTACGCATTTTGTTGATAGCATCTGCTCTTTCTATTACATTTTGCAATAAATAAGTTAATTATTATTTTAAATGCAATTATATTCGTCTTTAATCACCCTTTATAAGCCTTTCAGTTATCATTTGTTATCACGCTTTTAATGTAAAATATTTATTTGAACTCTGAACAGACTGAAGCAAAATTCCCTGGAAAAAAAACCCAAGATACATACAAATTTGAAAATCTGAAAACCTAACTCTGTTATTGAATAAAAAATATTTTCTTAGAAATAAACTAGTTCAAATGAAATCATTTCCTATTATTCGTAGCTCTAATATTCTTTTATTTAGATAACTATATTGTTGGGGACCTGTGATGAATCTTCCCTACAACGTCACTCTCATAAAAGAGGAATGACATTTATAGAGATTTCTAGAATACTAAGGAAAGTCTGAACCTTGGGGAGTGATCCGGAGACCATTTTGCCAGCTTGGTGAGAAATTTAGTGATTTTAGCCCCTGATTAGAATTTTCCCTGTGACGTCACACTTGAATGGAGCAGCAAAAGTATAGAGAGAGGCGAGGTCTGAGTGAATTGTTTGAGAATTGACCAAGTGCAATAGTCATAATTGACCGAGCAAATCTGACGAGATGTGACCTGAATTTGCTGGGAAATGGCCTGTACCTGCCAGGAAATCTGTCAGAACTACCGAAAGCTGTCGGAGTCCATGCAAAATATTACTTTAGAGATTTGTCTATAGTCTGAACTAGTAGGTTGGTGAGTTGAACGTTATTGAAAGTGATGTGCGTGGCTGTTATTACAAGTACTGCTTTGTATCTGTGTTGGTGAGATCTGTGCAATTGCTTTCCTTGATCCTGTTGTATCGTCAAACCGTGTAAGTGTTTTGTTTCCTGATTGTGCTGTTAATCTTCCTGAACCTATGCTACCTATGTACGTATTGTCTTGAATATTTATGAATAGAGTGTAATTTGTCATTATCCTCCGAGTTGGAAGGGTTCCTTTTGGAATGAATCCCTCGAGATTGAATTATTTTTTGTAACACTATCTAATGTATTAATAACGACTTAATTCATTTTCAATTAAAATAATTTATTAAAACAGATTGAGAGCACTTACAAGAGATTTAAATGGAAGAAGGGATATCTTAATGCTTATGAACCTTAGGTTAAGATGAAACTTAACAGAACTAATAAATTTTTCATTTTGTATTTATACAAAAAGAAAGAAAGAAAATGCACATTTAAAAGGATATTAGTCAAATTTTTAAAATATAACTATCAAATGTGGTAGAATCTCAATGCTCAAATATCATTTGTCTTAATAAGCCTAATGAAAAAAATAAAAATCTTATCCTGTGAGACTTCCAAAACAGTCTTCACTTTCTCTGTTTATTTGAATTCCCTCAGAAAAAAATAAAAATATCTCTTAGATAACATGCAATATTTTTTATTGGAGCAGATTTTGTTAATAATTAGTAATTTTCTCAGAGTTGAAGTTTTGGAATCAACATAAAAATGTAAGAATGTATAGCCTGAATTTCTGTTTTTTCAATAATAATGAAGGTTTAACATTATCGTCATAGCCTTGAAAAATATTAAACAGTCCTTACTGCTCAAAAAGTTATAATTTAAGATCACTATTAATTTTATGAACATTTTTTGTAAGAAATTACTCAAATATTTTTTTTTTCATTCGATGCCATTTTCGATGGAAAAAATGACTCAAATTTTAATACCAGTCACTGAAAATATTTTTTTTCTAAAAAAATCAATAAAAAGGGCTGCTTATCATGTAAAACATAATTTTCAAAGAAAAAATATCACCAAGACAATTTTCATAATTTAATTTGCCTCCCCCTTCCAGATTTAAAACGTTTTTATAAATCCAATGTGAATAGTCAGGAATTTCTTAATTGCCTTTTTTGAGTGACCAAAAAAGTTATTTTTTCAAGTGGCTGGCATTATTCTTAAGTAAAAAAGATAAATGAATAATAAGATTTGAAATTAATTTACTTTTCTTTTGTCTATTTGTTATTTATGTATTGCCAAAAATGTATTTAGAAAATAAACATTCCCTCAATGGTTTCATTCTGTTTCATATTTTCATGGGAAGGAAAATTCCATTTAATAACATCTAACGATTAATTTTTTTTTAAGAAACTATAACTTTATTTCCTTAAATCGTCACTTAATATGTTTTAATTTACTTTCGTACTGAAACACTAATATTTAGAATAAATATCCATAAAGAAGGCCATTAGTTATAGATCAACTCTATTACTGTCATTTACTCATTTGGCTTTTTTTCTCCCTAAATTCTTTTATTTAAAGAAACAAGAAAAGAAAACGTCTTGGTAACTAAATAGAAAAGTGCTTTGATTTAGTTTTGTAAGTCACTAATTACAGACTTAGACAGTTTTCCATTAGAAGAAATCTAATTTCTTACTCATGCAAGTTAATAAATCTTAATGCTAGATCATCACAGTCTTGTTATTCACCATTTTACGTTAATTAGAAATAAAAATTGCTTTCAGTCCTCAAGTAAAAGACTAATACATATGTCAGTTGTTTGAAAGTCTGTTAATATATATAAATAATTAATTCCCTCTAATATTTATTTTACCTATGCTATCTACTTATAATGATTTTGCATTTAAAATGAAATATTTAACAATAGGGGAATAAACAATAAAACAGCCTATTACGGAACAAATTAAGTAACAAAACAGTAAGTTAATTCCTATAACGATAATATTTAATAACTTAGGAGATCAATTAAATTATTCAGCAGATAATAGTTCTAGTACATTCATATATATATATATATATATATAATAAAAAATAACAATTAAGTAATACACAGATATTATTCAAAATAATTAACTATAATTAGTATAGAAGTAAATATTTAAACAGAAGATAATTTTAAAAGTTACAAAAAGAAAATAAAGTTAATTTCTTATACTATAGAAAAGTATTTAAAAAAATAAGTAATTTTCAATTACCTAATTCAAGAACAGAAGAATCAGAAAAAAATTTATCTTGAAACATTTAAGAAAGAGATCAACATACATAAAAGAATTCTAAATCTTTAAGTAATGACAAGAAAATAAAGTTTAAACCATGAGTAAGTACAAACCAAAGCATGAGAAATTAAAAAAAGAAAAAACCATATAGAAAATAAAATATAACATTTTGAAATTCTGAATATGTCTTAAAAGATTTTCTGATTAAACAATATTTTACAAGTACCAAACAATCCTAATAATAAAATGTTATAGCACAAAATATATATTCTCTATATTCACAAAAACAAGACGAGGTGTCGAAGAAAAATTAAAAAAGATTTTAAAAACTTACATGTGATGCCAAGCATAGCAACAAATTTAGCACAGATTTCATGCTTAAATGAAATTAAGCTTAAGCCAGAAATGCAAAAGAAGGAATAGAGATACGAAAAAAAAGGAAAAACCACAAAAACTTTTAAAACGAAAAGATTTAAGCAAAATTGGAAAAAAGAGGGAAAAAATTTTAAAAACAAGAAAAAAATTGTAATTTATAATTGCTAAGTATTTAATTTCCTAAATAAAGTTCCAAAGTAAATTCTGCTTGGAAACAAAAAAAAATTTAACTTATCGAAGTTATATATTGTAAATATCCTGTATTTTTGGGATGTCTAAAATAACGTAAAATATGTTACTAAAGTATTTAGGCATAATGAACACCCCAATAAGGGTACTTTATGTATTTATAAAAATTATATCCCTTTTATAATATATTACTAGAAATTTAACATAAGGAGTGAAATATAATACATTTTAATCCGTAGATTACGATATTTACAAAGATTAATAATATTGTTATTTAGTTCAAATTTGTATCACTGAGCATCGCATTAGATGCTTATATAAAAACCTATTGGAGCATCAATAGCTATTTGAATGAAGAATTCCTATAGGGCTGCTATAAACAAAATATAAAAACTATAAATAAGCTAACAAAACACTGAGATATCGAAAAAAAAACTTCATTAAAAATTAGTGGAATTCATTAGTTTGAAACTATTGTCAATTTTTTTAATAGGCACTATACGATGTGTGACTATCACGAGACTGACGCTGCTACAGAAGTACGCATGCACAAAACGCCAGCGACCGACTGCTGTTTAGCGTGAAACCTTCTCTTTCGAATGTAGTGCCTCTAGCTTCTGTAAACAAATCCGTACAGCCATAGCCTTCGTTCGTATTAGAGTTATTCCATTGTTTCGCCCGAAGAATGATCAGTGAGCAACGAATTGTTATGAAATTTCACATGAAACTTCGGAAAACCACTACTGAAACTAATACTTTATTGAAAGAAGTGCATTGCAGAGAATGTTTATCACGTGCACGTGTTTTTGAAAGGTCGAGAAGACGTGGCAGATGATTCCCGCCCTGGTTGCCCTTCCAAGTCAAAAATGGATGAAAATATCGAAAGAAATCGATAATCTGGATCGATCTGAACGTCGGTTAAGTATTCATGAGATTGTTGAGACTGTAGGAATTGACAAAGAAACCATACGTTAAATTTTTCTATCAAGACAATGCGCAGGCTCATTCCGCATTGACTGTCAAGAGAATTCTAGACAAGTACAGCATCCCAGTGTTAGACCATCCACCTTATTCACCGGATCTTATGCCATGCGACTTCTGTCTGTTTCCTAAGGTGAAATCTGCATTACAAGAAACAAGATTTGAGTTTGTTGAAGCTGTGAAAGAGAAAGAGAGAGTGGCACGGGTCCTGAAGGAGTTGACAGAAGACTTCCTGCACTGTTTCGAACAATGGAAGATTCTCATGGAGCTTTGTAAGGACAGAGAAGAGGTGTATATTGAAGGTGATAATAAGTAAACTTGTATGACATGAAAATAAATTGTTTTACAATTCCAGTCTCGTTATTTAATAGCCACACCACGTATCTAAAGAATTTGCGTTTACCAAACGAATCCGACTTAGAGTGAACACCTTTTTAATTCAAAAACAATTTAACACAAGTTAGAGACAATCAATGTTTTCAGTTACTTTCAATAATGAATAAGCTTCAAACCATATGCTGTGCAATGACATGCTTTTTCATGAATTTAAAATTCTGTATAAATTAATTGCTTCTGAAATTTAGAATATTGTACAAAAATCTTTCTTAAAATTTTAAGATAGCGTGTGTTTAAGATTTAAGCAATTTTCTAAGCATTTTCAAATACATCTTTCAATACTTTACCGAAAAAATAAATAGCTAGGCAATAAGTTTAAATAAAACAATTAATGACTAGTAAAATAACTTTTTTTTTTCAAATTTCGTTCAACAAGAGAATTAAATGCAATGTCATTTTAAAAAAATTAACTAAAAGTTAATTAAAAGAATTCTAGTAATTTTCTTTTTAACACATGAAAAAATTCCTGTTAGAATTAACTTTCAAAGAGAGTGTTATACCATGAAAAAATTAATCTCTGTAGAATATATATGAGCATTTATTTTGTGTACAAGAAGGGTACATAACTTAAAAATTTTATACTCTAGAACTATACATAAGACTTTGAGAAAATCAACAGATCTTTCCACTGAATTTCTTATAAGTTTTTCAAGTGATTTCCTTCCAAAAGCACTTGTAATACATTTCAAAATAAATATTTCTTCAATCGCTCACACTTCCGTCTGAAAACCCAGTAAATCTTTTTTTATGTGTATATATATACTCTCGAAGTTAAGCCGTTTCGGTAAACACACATTGCGTGAACGTGAACTCTTGTTTAAATACACAGTTCTTTAAAAAAAAATTAAGCTACATCACTTTTTTCCCACCAAAATAAAAGAGAGTAAACTTTCGGGCATCACACCAAAGCAACTTTCCCCATTACTTTTTTCTATAAGAGAAATCTATTCCACCGTAGAAGCTGTCTACAAGATGAGAATACCCCCGGTGAAATTTTACTTCAACTCTTAGTCGAAAATCCATAAATAAAAATATAAAAAAAAAGGATAGAAAAAGGATCGGCATCACAAAGAAACAGGAGATAGAGCCATTCTAATACCAAACCAGACTGTCTGACAGATATATGGACGATCCTGGAAACTGTGGTAATTGAAATGTGGTGTTCCCGCGGAAATGTAAACTGGAGCGAGATGTTTAGCCTGTCAGCCTGTCAGGTAAAGACTAAGATTTACGTCTCTACTGTTACCATTGCTCGTCGTCGGTGACAAGGGAGGAAGATTGACCAAATTCTATCTCTATTCGGCCGAAATGACGTCAAATGCTGCAACTCAGAATACAATTGGCTGATTGAGGGAAGTTGTCCCTGAACTAGCATCCGATAACTTGATTCGTCGCTCAAATCAAATGATTATCAACATAGCCCTCAATGACAAAGGTAGCTACTATTCCATTTGCTGCCTAATCCTAAAGGAAAGGGGTACTCACTCCGTAATCATCCCTAATTAAAAAGATACGTTTGCTTTCAGAGCGCTCTCTAATTCCCTATTCAAATATAGGGTGCCTTTAAGTAATGTTGATAGTGAATAGAAATATCTATTAAATTGAAAAGGATCGTTACAAGGTGAAGAGTTTTAATATCCACAGGTTTACATTCACCATACAGTTTGAATGGAAAAAGAATCTGCCTACTCTCGTTGATAAAAGTTAATTGCTTGTGATGTGCTTTGTGAAATGTTTAAAATATTTAACTACCCATTTTGATGGGAAAGATAATTTTCAAGTGAAGGTTTATTCTTCAAGATTAATTTTGGCCAATTTAGTTTCTTGGTTTCGAAAATTAGATCAAAGAGGTTTAATTATTTTTCTATTCTCTTCTCCAAATCTATGGACCTAAAATTAATTGATATTTTAAAATTTACCTCGAAGTATTGAAGCATTAGTTGCATTATCTGCAAAAGAAATTTCGAAATTAGTAGTAAAAAGATTGCTAATCTAAAATAAATTAAATTAGTATGATGAATATTATAAATCAAGTACGCTTATGCTGAGAGATCAAGTATATAGTCCCCTAAAAGTTTTTCCCAAATATCTCTGGAGTTAATAATCGGATTCAAATAAAATTTTGAACATAGGAAAATAACACTATCTCAACCTAATTCTGCAAAAAAAATGGGTTTCGTAATGAAAAAAAATAGTTTTTAGGATTGAATTAACTAAATTAACTAATTAACCCATTATCATCCTAATTTAGTTCCTTTTGAGGCATGAACCAACTATGTCTGATTGCGATGAAGAATATGCTATTAAGATACTTTTTTTTACCTCATTTTTTGACGATTCTGCAAAGCTAAATAAATCCCTTGCATCATCAGTACTCTAAAGAACACCATAATTTTGCTCCCCATTAACGATATAATTATTTCTAAGTAAAATATTTGACTTGGTATTTTTTTTAATATTTTAATATTTATAAGCAAAAACTCAAAAACACAAAAATGTATTTTATATACTTTATTTCATTTATTTCTTCAATTCCAAATACGAATTTAACCAAATTCCAAATACGAATAAAATTAGGAATGTGAATTATAAAAAAATATAACAAAAGATATTTTTGCATTTTAAAAGACTGTATAGAAAAATCCTTGGAGAATTTCTGAAGTTTTCTTGTACATGGCTCTTTCTTTTAAAATTCAAAAAAAATTATAAAAACAATTGAAGATAAGAAATGAAGAAAAAAATATTATATGTGTAAGTATAGCAAAGATACATATAAATAAAACAAGGATGCGTAAGAATGTAACAAAGTTAAATGAAAATAATAACACAAATATAAATAAAAATAGGTTAAAGATTAAGTCGTTTCAGCCACTTTTTTTTCATAATTCCTTTAAATTAATTGCTTCATTGCAGAACATGTTTTGAAACTAAAATGAATAAATATTTTTTTTTTTTACTTTAATAAGACTTGCAAAGAAAATTTGTTTTCATAATTTTAAAAATAGAAAACATAAAGAAAAGAGGGGAAAAAATTTAAGAATTCCTTTGTTATAAACCACTCTACAAAAATATTCAAAAGGGCGAATATCATAACAATTTTCTGTAGACAAAATATTAATTGATAGTTATTGTGAAACATCGTAGAGAATCAAGATCCCCCTTGAATTTAGATGTTTTTCGTACACTATTTTTATTTTTATAAAATAATGCATTCTCTGGCTCTAACTTTCAACTTTTGTAAAGAATCTTCATAAATCTTATACTATAGAATTAGGGTCTTTCAAGGGCATTTCTTAAGGTTTTTTCCCTTTGAAACTGTCGGAAAAGCTGCCGAGAAGGGGTGGAGCCAAGAAATGCTTTCAACTAGAAATCTACGTAACAAAGAGTTTTTCTAGTAAGCGATTCATACACACATGCTTGCACACATTCTACTAGCCTAAAGCGAATTTAATCTGGAGAATACTCTTCTCTAAGCTCATGGTATTTATTTAAGTTCGAGAAAATAAAAAGTAATGTATAAGAATCTAAAGTGGCGAAAAATCATTTTAAGCTTTCCTGGTAATAAATATTTATTTTCCTAGGAGTTAAATGTCATATTCAGTGGGTGACATTAAAAATATTCTCACTGAATACATCTTGAAAAAATAAACATAAAATAATTATACTAACAATTACAAAAAACAACATCTAAAATATTCAGCAAGGTTTCATTTTAAGGAAAAAGATTCTAAAAGAATCACGATGTTTTGAATGCAATTCGAAAAATATCAAAAGAAATCAAGTTTCATTCGTGTACTGACATTCTAAGAAATGTTTGTTTATAAACATTAAGCGAATAACTTAGAAAAATATTCTTATTAAAGGTATATTGAACAAACAGATGTAAAAAACAATAACATCATTTCAAAATAATCAATATATAATATATAATAATTAGTAAATTTGTTTGTGACTC
Organism: Nephila pilipes; assembly: GCA_019974015.1. Taxonomy (NCBI): domain Eukaryota; kingdom Metazoa; phylum Arthropoda; class Arachnida; order Araneae; family Nephilidae; genus Nephila; species Nephila pilipes. Next base: position 320,256 of record BMAW01132833.1, on the reverse strand, counting down.
CCAAGCTTTGATACTAAGGTTCTGAAACATCAAGATTTAATAAGTTAAAAAAATTTTTAAAAAAATCAGTCAAGCAAATTTTTAAGGTATATTTATTCTATCTAAGAATATTCCAAATCAAAACCTCAGTACGAATGTGGAACGGTTACTAACTCGCGAACTAATCGAAGAATGTATTTGAAATTTCTTCTTATCTCAAAGATGGCAAAACTGGATCCAACTAAAGTATTAACACTTGTAAGCTGAGTCAAAATAATATATTAGTTCTCAGATGATAATTTAACATTCGCTTGCGCCAATATTGTGTGCACATGCAATTTCACCAACCTTCTTCCTTTCGGTAATCAAGCTAGATCTTCAGTCTGTACTTGACAACATTTTATTCTCTACTTCTATTTATAGCAAAGCTGATTACATAAGTCACGGTTCTCTAACAAGCCGAAGCTCACAAAATAAATAACGCAATAAAATAGCCCAAAAAATTAGATGAAGGAGGATATGCACGAGAGTCCGTTGCACGTTTTTATTTAAAATGTTTTCAATTTCTCAAAGTATTGCAATTATTAGAATATTTAACTAATATCAATAGAAAAAAAATTGATTATATGTTAGTATTCTAATAGAACTGAGAGATAAAGAGACTCTTGCTATACTTGAAAGAAGTATTTTAAGAAGTATATTTGGTGGAATTAAATATGGTAATTATTGGAAAAAAACTAATCCGAAATTTACTAGCTATTTAAAATGCCAGATATTATTAAATTTATAGCAATACAAAGGATTAAATGAGCAGGACACTTAATTATTGAATTAAATTCTAAGAAAGACCAGAGCCTATCTGGGGCTGTCGCGTCAGTAAAGATGAAGATTTTAATAGAAAAAAGTTTTAAAATTATTTACTGAATACGAGGTATGGCTATTAAATAACGAGACTGACGCAGTAGAACATTTTATTTTGGTTTCATATATATATACTTATTATCACCTTCAATGTACACATCTGCTCTATACCTACAACTCTCCGTGCGAATCTTCCATTGTTCGAAACAGTGCTGAAAGTCTTCCTACAGATCCTTTAGGATGCGTTCCACTTTTCTCTTTTACAGCTTCAATGGACTCAAATTTGTTCCTAATAATGTAGATTTCACATTGAGAAACAGGTAGAAGTTGCATAGAGCTTTATACGGCAAATAAGGCTGATGGCCTAACATTGGGATGCTGTACTTGGCCTAGAAACCTCTTGACAGACAATGCGGAATGACTTGTCTTTCAACAATTCGGGTGGTCTTTTCCTAATACTTTTACGGAGTCCTGCAAGAACATAAAGGTAGTAATGTTGATTAATAATTTGACCTTCAGGAACCCAATGAAGGTATACAATCCCATGAATATCAAAAAAGCAATCATCATTGCTTTAAATTTCGATTTGCTCTTTCGAGACATTTTGGCTCTCGGTGAAGATGATTTCTGATTTCTTCCAGTGCATGGATTGGTGCTTCGTTTCAGGATCATAAGTAAAAAACCACATTTCGTCACACGTTACTATCCTTTCCAATAAGTTTGGGAAATCTTCAGTGGCATTCAAAGTGTCAATAGAAACATTTTTGCGAGCTTCTTGTTGTTCAAACGTGATAATTTTAGACACCATTTTGACTCACACTTTTTGCATGTTAAATTTGTTATGTGAAATTTGCCGTACTAAATATTTGTCAATTCCTAAAGTCTTAGCAATCACATGAATACTTAACCGACGGTCAGATTGAACCAAATTACCGATTTTTTTTTTTTTCCGATTTTGTCATCTTTTTTGACGTGGAAGAGCGACCCGGATGTGAATAGTCTGCAACGTGGTCTCAGCTTCCTTGAAAACGCTTAAACAACTCAAGAACACGTGCGCGCAATTAACATTTTTTATCATACACTTCTTTCCACAAATTACAAGTTTCAGTATCGGTTTTTCAAAGTTTCATGTGAAACTTCACAACAATTCATTGCTCACTTATTTTCCGGAGAAACTGAAAGATAAATCTGATGCCAATTCAGGCTAAGGCTATATGGATTTGTTTACAGAAGCGAGAGTCGCTACATTCAAAAGAGAAGGCTAAATAATAGTCGATTGATGGCGTTTAGTGCATGCGTACTTCTTCTGTAGCTGCGTCAGTCTCGTTATTTAATAGCCATACCTCGTAATTTTAATGTGGTATGACTCCAATATAATCAGTAGTCACGATAGTTTAGTGGTTATGATTGGAGACTCGTGACCGGCGTTAGTTTTCTAGAGTGGGGAGTTCTAACCTTGATGCCACTAAAGACCAGCTTTATAATTGGGCTGATTTACATTAAATTTGATCGAGACCTTTAGTCTTTCCAATAGCGGGGTGTGGAAATTTGGAGAAGATGTTTACTCAGGTGTCGTCCTCGTCACTTGACCAAGGTTCAAAATTAAGATGTCCGTCCCTTACAGCTCCCGTATTGCTTCTCAGTGCTACATTAATTAAACAATCAGTCAATTTATTGTATAATCAAATCAGAAGACGAGTGGCCATAGCAGGGAGCTAGTGGCTTGTGATGTTCTTATCAACCTGTGAGCTCGAATCCTTCTAAAAAGGTCCTTCGTAAAGATGGGCTTATTAGCTTTAAATCTGTGGGTGCTCAAAGTCCTCACATTGGTGTGGTGTGTATTTGGAGAGTGAGTAACCAGCATAAGAGTAGTCTTCCTTAGTCTTGGACTAGCTAGATGGATAATAAAGAGCAGCATATAATCAAATCAGAAATAATTTTTAAGAATAAGGGACTATGTAATTGAAAGATAAGCTAGAGAATTTATTTTTTTAATAACTAGAATTTGTTTAATATATTATCAGAAATTGTATCAATATTGAGTTACATATAAGCTATAAATTATCAATAACTGTTGATTCTTTGTCAAGGTCTCCTAAGACTATATTTTCCAAAATCTCAAATTAGTAAATGCATTCTGAAAAGTAAACTAAATAGTAATATAAAATGTGCATTCAAAATAATACAATCATTGGTTTCTTTTCTGTCCTTCATAAATTTTCCCTCGGCATCTATAAACAATATATATGTAAAATACTCTAATCTATTTCAAAATCTTACATTTATTTTTCAGTCTGTATGTACGGATACTCAATAAAGTTTTTTTCTTTATGTCTTGATAAATTTTTAATATTTTAATATTACATGAAAATAATGATTTTTTGTATTCTTGTTATTCTCTATGTAATTTTCCAATAGCACAGATAAAAGCGGTATTTTTTTCCTTTTTTAATCTGTATACAATATTAAATTCATTTTTTCTATGACTAAACTAAAGGAATTCTGATTCTGAATCTGAAGTACAATAATGAAATATATAAACAGGAAATTGCATAAAGTAACATTAAAACGAATATTAAAAACCGGGAATTAATAAGCAATTGCCTGGAAGGAAGGAATAAAATTCATCGTGATTAATTTTTATTAAAAGTTTTTTAAACAAAAGTAAAATGTTTCTATGGAAAATTGTAAGACCTTCCTCATGGAGAAATACCCAAAAGTATATATCTCTAAAATTATCTTTCTGTGCATGTGCTTCTTTTAAAAACGTTTTCATTTATAGATTTATGGGCCTTATAAATATTTCATCTATTTAAAATATAGATTTCAGACATTAGTAAAATTCATTTAACATTATTTTCTGATAGCCACCATTCAGTTAATTTATAACGCCATGAAATATTTATTGAGTGAAATAATTGCATGTGATCTTTGCACAAAAATAGAAATTTCCTAATATATTATTCTAAATTCTATTGAGAGGCAACTTCAAAGTTCACACAATAAATCTCAAGACCACTTTTGTAGATGTGCAGGTCTGGTTCGTTGAGCATCACCCTCTATATTGGTGGATCACGGGTTCAAAACTCGATTACATTAAAGTTTGTCGTAGGAATTAATGATTATTACACATTAAATAAAAATAGGTTCTGAAGTGTTCACGGGATGGACAATTGAATTTTAAAAAAGATGACCCTCCCTCCGTCACCTCGTTGACTTTTTTTCATTTGACTTCACAAGTTGACAAAATTAAGTGGTCTTTTACCAATAGCTCTAAATTTTATTATATTATAACGTTATTTCAAAACTAAATGTCCAGTATTATTTTATTCTTAAACATCATCCTATATCTAAAGTCTTTCTAAAAGATCTTACTGTTAGTCATATTCCATTATAATCATACCTCACTCATCTGAACCAATTCAAGAAATTTTCATTTAAAACAGTTAACATCTTGTATTGAACACAGATTCAAATACAAATTCAAATTAAAAATAAAATTTCAGAAATAGACTAATCGACTACATTTTTTCGAAAATACAATTTTTATCTTATTGGAGCTTAAAGAATCGAAAATTATATAAAAAGTCGTACAATCCCCCTGCAAGGTACATTACAATGTCGATGCATTTTTCTCCCTTTTTTAAGGATCTACAATTTTGTGAAAGAAAAAGATTTGATATAAATATGTCTTCCCGTGAAAAAGTACAATTATTTATTATTTTTATTTACTTTAGAAAACATTTTTACACACATTTTAGCTGTTTATAGAATTAATTTTATTCTAAATGTATAGAAACAATTGTTTGTATACATTTAGAAAAAAATTAATGTATGTATGCAAATGAAAAACATATATACAAAAGCATAAATGCGAACTAAGTGTATGTAAACAATATTTTGCATACATTTAATATGCATACATGTTGGCTCAATAGCCTTTGTTGCTCTATATCCCATAAAATCATTCAGTGAATCAATCAACCAAGAATACATGTTTTGCATTCATCTCTTTTTTTTCAGTAAATACTACAAAAGTTTGAAACTCCCCACAGTCATTTTCAAATTAAATTTTTTCTAAGGTTTTTTTCATTTTCTTGAGCCAAAATCCTGGTATAGGTAGCCGAGTGGACAAGGCCAGGAGCTCTTAACCGATGCTGTTTCCGTCGAGTCATGAATATGAGTCCTGATGCCACTAAAAACACGTCCTGTATCAGAAGCTAATGCACATTAAATCGGTCGAGGTTCCCAGTCCTCAAGTTGGAGTGACTGAGGCTCAAAATTACGAGGGCCGATGCTAGTGCTTCTTCTAAGTGCGAGGTACATAAACAGCCAGTCATTGCACCGTATTGTTTCAATAAAATATTACTGCTTAAGAATTCATACATGTGTACAAAAATTATTTTAATAATTATTTGCCACTCAATTTTCTTAATATATTTAAATTTTAAATCTGATATTATGTAAATTCCATTTCTTGCTAACTATAATAATATCCATCCAGAGTATATTTGATCGATAATGCATCAAATATATAATATGGGCCACTAGCTATCTCAGCCATTAAAATAAAAAGTAGTGGTAGTAGAGCCTTGTGTAATCCTTAAAACTGAAAGCTGTATAGTATAATACATCGTTGTATGAGGGAAGCTACTGCTCGTTAAGTCTTATAAAACTCTGAAATCATCATGCGTAGATGCATAAATCTGAAGAATATGGTCAAGATCAAACATTATTCTCAAACTTTACGAAAATTCAAAATAAAGAGGCTCATTGTGTATAATGTCAAATAAATAAATATTTTTCTTAACGTCGTATTAGAGCAATATGATGGATATCGGCGAGATGAAACTAGTATTTATTGATTTATTGTTTATTAATGTTGCACTGAGAAGCAACACGAGGGCTTAGGCGACGGACCTCGTAACTTTAAACCTTCGTCTAGTGATGAGGATGACACCTGAGCTATAACCTTCCTCTCCAAACTTCCACCCAAAACCAATCGGAAGACATAGAGCCTCGAGATACTCAACTTGCATCAGCCCCACTACACTGCAGGTCTTTATTGGCTTCAGAATCTGAACCCACTACTCAGAGAACCAACGACAATCGTGAGTTCGTCAACCAGGATCACTAAGCTGCCGCGGCCAAATGCTAAGCTTTGCAATCTTGAACTACGGTCAGATGGGATGTGAATGTCATCAGAAGAGGTACTTCTCTCTCGCAGTTTCTACAAACCCACCTATTTACCTCGGTTTTACCATTTACCTTACAAACCCTCGGGTAATATACATTCGAAGACCGTCGTGTACTAATGCACGTGCTGGGTTCAATGACCACACGCTAAAGTAGATGTAGAGAATCAGCATAGGTGTCGTCTTCTTCACTTGAACATGGTTCAAAATTACGAGGACCATCATTAATAACTCCCAACCCACATCAATGGAAGGTTTTAAGGTTAGAATTCCATTTATCGAGTAGCATCCCTAATAGTTTCACTAGACAAATCATTAATGGAATACTGCTGGCAATGAAATCTTAGCCCTTACTTCTCGGCTATTACGTCTATATAGTTTGTGAGCGAATATTAAATACTAAACTGATATGAATCAGTCTATTTAATATACTATTTAAATTTTTAATTACTGCTGTAAAATAACCTTATGATGAGTAACAATTGTTGAAAGTTTAAATATTTCGTTGCATGTCAAATTTAATCCCTGAATGAAATTTGTCTTCCTGATAAATTGATGAAATCTTTGCCACTGTTTATACATCTCCATTACTTATACGAGAAAAAAAATTAAGTTGTATAAGTATGGTTTTTCTTAATTTTTAATAATGTTAACGTATTTCTTATGTTTTATGTGACATATAAACAGATATATTGGATCTATTTCGATTAAAGATATTAAACTTCGCTAAACTACCTGAAGCTCTTCATTGATTAAAATATTGTCCATTGATTCCCAACAGAATGCATTATCATTACACGAACGTATAAATATTGTTTTCTTCATCATCAAGGGATGTTTAAAAATTAATTTAAAGTCCTCTTCCTATTTTCATTTTCGAATTTCCATCGTTCGAGTTTCTATAACTTAATCTAAGATGTAACAATGCAGAAATATGTCCGCAGGTTAACTTCTTTCTCATTACTTGCTGGGAACGGAAAAATAAATAATAATATAAGAAAAAAAACTTTTTCTTAGAAAGGTATTTTTCTGCTTTATCGTTTCGCCCCAGGAAAATACGAAGAAGGGGAAAAAATGTTGCTTTCGGAGGCCGAAACATTTCAGTTCTGCGATCGGAATTCTCAATAGGGAAAGGTTTTCAATGTCTTCCTTCTATCTCTTTTCAGAAAATGCAATGGATCCACATTTATATGAAACAATAAAATATCTTAGCAATGTGTGTTCAGATATTTTGCAAATCAACCATATAATCTTCAGAATCATGAAAAAGAAGAAAAAGAGGAAGGAAAAAGAGAAGTATTTTTGCAACGAATCTGAGAAATTTCCCTGAAACCATTTGGGCGAATACCTTAAAAACCATTTTAATATACTTTCATTTAAATTGACTAAAATCTGTATGAGAAGAGCTATTGTAATTTAACTAGTGTGTGTGAATAAATAAACATCCAAAATTCTATAATATTTGGTTGTTTTTCATTCAAAAAATTATAGTTTTGCTTATAATCTGTACATCAAAAAATAAAGTTATTAACCTATCATTCCATTAAAAAGAAAATTTCCAAAAATTTTAAAATACGCAACATAGAACAATTCATAATATGTCATATTAATGATCAGATGCTCATGTATATATACATTCGGCATTGATTCTACAAATAGTAGTAATTTTTTTTTCTCTAACAGTTCTTAAAATGTAACAGAATTATATTATAATTTAGTCAGTGATTTGATATATTCTATAAAATATAAAATTTCATACGTAATTGTTTTTAGTCCGATTATTAAAACTTGTATTGCTGCTTATGCAAAAAGCTATTATATATAGAAAAATCTGTACTTGTTTTAATGTTTTATTGAATTCTTAATAGTATCTAAATTAAATTGTATCTCTGCTTCATTGATTTAATTTTATCTGCTTGTTTTAATTTTTAATAATTAATATACTAAATTATATTTTTTTAGATGATCAAAAAATATTTTTCTTCATCAATTGAAAATTAAATAATGTAAATATTAGTAAAAATTAAAAGAGTTTCCCAGGCAAAATTTGAGTTCATTTAAGAAATCATACTTGATTGAGTTCATTTAAGAAATCACACTCATCTAAATGTTCATTGGTGCCACTAAGATCGTCCTTCAATAGATTTATAGTATTAAGTAGCTGCTCCAGAAATAATAAGTCATGGAATCAAATAGATTGCATACATAAGACTCCATTGTATAATTCCCTACATGTCTAAGTCTTTAAATATTTTACCAGATCCTTATCGTAAGAATTTACTTTAATGTGAGATTATCGGTTGCAAGAATGTTTAGTTTCTTGGTCTTCTCAGAAAATTAATTTCTGAGTCTTAAAATCAAATCATTTTAAACATATGTGTAAAATGATATTTTTCAAATGGAAATCAGTTTCTTTCCTTTTGATTATTATTAAAAAAATATTATATTGACAGTTCGAGTATGAAGTACCAATGGTTATTAGTTAAGCTCCTAAATATGCCAAATTTTTCCAAATATAACAAAAAAGGAAAAATCGCTCCAAAAATGTTAAAATGCAAATTAAATTTTTTAAGTAAAAAGATATAGTTATTAACAAAATAATTAATCAAAAATGTTACTTAAAGTTTTCTTTAACATTACTATTGAAAATATAATATATAAAGAAGCTTTTTCTTTGATAGTTTTGGAGAAAATTCTTATCTAATGAGCTTTTTTCGGCAGAATCCATAGTTTTATTATGAACAAGATTTGATCTCTTCAATTATTTCTTTTCAGCTAAAGTTTCTTAGTAAATTTTGTGGTATAAAGCTAAGCTTCACTTTCGTATTTATTTTTGGGAATATTCTGTAATGAGTGTGTGTCACATTTTAGTAATAAAACTTTCAAAGCGAGCTCATTAATAAATTTTTCAAAGAATCCAGGAAAACTATTTTACATCGAATTAAACTTGAATATTATTTCACATAAAAACTGAAAAAAACAAAGACATTAAACTCCAAAGAATTATTTTGCTTTCTAAAACTAATTTTTGGAACATTTTGTATTGAATGTAATATTGTACTGTATAACTACTATATAAAAATTCTTATCAGTAAAATGGGTCATGCAGGACTTTTTTCTTCTATGCGGACTACATATATTTTCGTATCATTTAGTCTATTATCACTGATATTTTTATAAAAATTTTATGGATTGGTTCTTAAAAAAAAATTCAATTATAAATCGTTCAGAATACTTTTTATATTAAATTATAATTAGGAAATTTAAATTGAGGCAAATAAACGAAATATATACCGAAGATTATTGAAATTTTATCGTTTTCTAGATGTAATATAGCATTTAAATTCGCATCAAAAATACAAAAATGTTAGTTAATTTTTGGTTACATTTTTGAAAAAATTTTTGAAATAAAACAATGATATTACAAAGAAATAGATTTATATAAAAGTTTCTGAATTCCTCAATTGTTCACGAATTTTTTTTAATTTATTTTTTTTAAATAGAAAATTTCAAAATACAAAGCAAAAGCAAAAACTCTTGGATATCGGAAATCAATATTTTCGTGTAAATCTCCAAACTTTTCTCCAAAGAATTTTTATGTGTTAGCATAGCAATGTAATACATGCAGTTGATATTGATTTCTGATAACTTGATATGTAATTGCAAATTATCTTGATCAAGATAATTTTTCATTACAGTAACAGTATTATAGAAGTAATTATAGCTAAGGATGCATAAGGAAAAAAAGAGGTGTAAAAGAATGTCGAATAATCTAAAAAAAAACAAATTTTTCATAATTGTCAACCAATGAGTATAAGAGAAATAATTATCTTACTATATATATATATATATATAGTAATTTGTAAAGGGTAAAAATTTTCACTTCGGTTATGTAAATTAAATATATTTTTGTTTGAATATTAATTTAATAACAAGAAACTAAATGAATAACGTTTGAATAATTTTACTTTCTTAGGTTTGTGTTTATATTCAAAATAAATTAAATCGACCTCATAGGAAAATATACAATGATTTGTTTCTTCCACGAATGAGAAACAATAGAAAAAATAAGGCCTGTGAAGAGAGATTTATTGTGCATTTTATCAAATTAAAAGCCTCATATCCAATAATTACTAGAAGTCAATGATAAGTCCTTTGAAAAAGTTATCCATAAGTCGTTTCAGGGCAAACTTTAAATCAAAACTTGAAAAAAATATTAGAGATTGCTAGAAAAATAATTTAATGAATGTGATCCTACTAACCTTAAGATATAGGATGTTATAGTTTATTGGATATACTTCAGGGATCCTCATTGGCTATTTTTATTACCAGATAACATAAGTTCCTTAATACGAAGTAAATAAATTATTGCTACGAACATAAACATTTTGTTATTGTTTCTCGTAACAAGTTTTTATGAGCATAGCTATATTCTTATTGATGGCCCAGCCTATACAATATTTACACATTAAACTATAGAAATTACATGTGAAACAAGATACGTGTGATTTACTATAGAGAGGTATATGTCTTATCTTTAGTACGTATTACATATAATACTTCATAAGTAAGAAAAGAAAAGTATGATTTAATGTTGGGGAGCATCATGTTAGTAAATCTTAATGATAATTCTGGAATGTACGTTAATTCTCTATTATGTAATACAATCTACCAATTCGGATTATAAATTAGGTGTTAAAGTATCTAGGTATTATGACCAATTTATTTTAAAATAATTTCGAAAATTAACATTTAGATTTAAAAAATTAAGAAATTTGTCAGATCTCTAAATTTCATATGTTTTGGGGAAAAAATGTCTCTCTCTAAAACTTGTTTCATCAGTTAACGTTTTCCTATTCAAAAAGCCAATTTTATAATTCTTAATAGTATCTTTTCCTACACTGAGATAGTAATTGCTGCCCAAAGCTTCGTAAGGAATAATGTTTAGTTCGAGTTTTGGTTTCCACTATTAATTCCACGGAAAGATCCACCATATAAAATAATAGAGGGTGTTATGCATTAAAAACGAAATTAAGGCGTAGAAGTCCTTACTTTTCCCGTGTGAAAGTTAAGATTTTGAGGATCTAGCTCAGTTAAACTTCTTATTATCTCATCGGGATCATAATTAAGAGATTTGTCACCCATAGCCTTTGTGAAGCGATAAAATGGCGTTACTTCAAACCAAACTAATTTGTTTCGCAATAAGTGTATGTAAAATAAATAAAACGTGCTTTAATTTCACGTGTTTTTTTTTTTTAATATTAGCCACCTAAGAGGCTATTGTTTTAGGTATATCAGTTTTGGCGTACCAGATCACTTTTCAATTTCATATCATTTGCTTCAATTTTAATTACATTTAGCTTAAATATATTCAATTTAATAATTTATCGTTTCCTTTTAATTTTAATATCTGAAAAGTTTACTATTGTCCATTTGTTGATATTTCATCTTTTACTTTAAATCTTATATTTAATTGAATAATTTAATAATAATAAAAAAGAAACGCACCTAGGGTGGTTAAATCTGTTATTTGTAAGACTTAGCACAGGACTTTTAGATGTCTTTTTTATTTATTTATTTATTTTTTTTTTTTTTTTTGCCACTTTCATACATATTAATTTTAATTTTATTGGAAATTTCGTATTCAAAAATATTTATTAATAAATAGAAAATTAGAAATTTTCAAAAGTATTTTAATTTAATCCTTTTGAAAACTGAAAATAAGAAATTGAGAATAAAATTGATCGATCTTTCAAACACAAAAGTTTTCATAGCTTAATTTCTTCAAGGACCATAACTGTTGAATATCGAATAGGTTAATCGGAAATAAAAAGAAAAGCATAAACTCTGATGAATACTTTCTGACACACAGCTTTAATTTTTTTCTTATTACAAACTATTTCAGCAAATTTAAAATTCATTAAGAATTACAAAACTTTTAGCATTCAAATTAAATTTAAAACTCAGTTGAAGTTTTCTTGTTGGATATCTGAATTGATCAAATCAATTCGACTATAATTATGCTTTATATTTTGCGATTATAATCTCTGAATCGTTTTAGCTTTTATTCAAAACACAGAGCTAATAAATTGTGTTCGATTGTGTTTTGAAATTAATATTTTTATCAGGAGCATTATACACACAAAAAAATTAAGACAAATCTAAGCTACAAAATCTTTCCATTTCAGGGATTAGCTTTTTTAAACTAGAAACGTATTTAGAATGAATTATACTAAATATCACCTGTAAATCTTAGAAAAATAATTCGTTCTCTCAGGAACATTAGATTTAGATACCTCATATAAATAGTATCAAAAACAGTCCAACATAAATTAACTCATAAAAATTTTAATATATCTTAAATCCTTTTATCGGAGACACATTTAATTTTTTGTTTAAAGTTTCTGTATAATATAATTATTATGATGCTGCTTTTTTTTTGGTGCATTATTAATTGTAGCTCCCGTACAGTAAAATATTTCAATCCGTTCATTACAAGATTGCTTTCAAGTGCCTAAGGGAAAATTTCTGATACCACAGAACCGTTTTCCCTCTACTGGGTTTTGCATCTAATGGCCTGTATCGGTTCGCCTTACTCAATCCTACCCCTGGATGTCTGGTTCGTCGTCACTCCGGGACCAAACGGTCACGCACCGACTGAATTGATTGGCTTGCAGGGGGTCCTAAGAGGAGGGGGCAACAGTCCTTCCCCTCTAGACCCAGTCTCATTCTGTTACGTGCTTGCGGCTATTTCCCCTCCCCCTTTTGCCCTGAAGAAACAGGGGTATCTACCCTTCAGTCTTGTTATCCAACTTGAATTCTTTCTCTTCTAAATCAGGGATCATTGATCTTTCTAAAAGAGCAAAGGACAGAGTTTCTTTGTAAGTTCCGGAACAGATAGATAAACGATAAAAACTGTTGTTGAATATCTCAATGGGCTTAAGATCTAACGACGTTGGAGATAAGTTTTACAAATATTCCTTTTAACTCGGAAGATTTTCTGGATCTATTTATCTCCTCGATTTTTCGTGTTTTCCTTTTATTTTATGTTTGAGACTGTTTCAGAATACTTATGTTTTAGAGGCAAAATCTTGCTCAGAGACACAATACCTTGACATTACAAGAAGGGAGATCTATCGGAAAGAAAATTGCTTATCTAATTCTACTCGCAAAAAAAGGCATTACCCGTGACGGAAATGTAGCTCGTGAAACAGTTTCTCCTTTTAGGAATTTTCTAGTATACAATAATCGTACAATTTAAATCTTCTTATTTTAATATTACTGTTCTTTGATGTAGCTGAAAATCTAGAAATGTATGCTATTTAATGGATTTGCATGTGTTTATCTGTGAAAAACCATGTATTTAATCCAGATAACGAACAACCAATAGGAAATAATAACAATGCCTTGCAAATTTTATTTTCATAAACGTTGAGTTAGATCAGTGGTGGTTAAACATTGTCGACTCGTGGAACCCTTAGAACTATAAGGTTTTTTTGGGAAACCTACCCCACCCTTAGAAAAATATATCTTAGAATAATATTAAAGTATATCAATATATTATCATATAAAAACAATCAAAGAAAGGTATTAAATTTTTTATTAAAAAATTTTAATGTAAAATTTATATAATTTACTCTTTAATTGCGTCAAATCCAGCTCCAAGTGTCTCCGCTATTCTTACATTATACCGAGTACTTCGAAAATCTTGGCTAAAAATTTAAGGGGGATAGAAAATATCTAAACAAGCAATTTCCACCATACAATGCATATGTGGAGAGCAAGCGATAAACCGCTTGCTCTCCTATATGTTATAAGAGTAATAAATCCACGGACAGGCTTTAAGATTTATTTAGGCTATGGCCTTTTCCTGAGCACTGTACTTCACCAATCCTTCTGAAACCCAAGGTATGATGTGCAAGAAAACCCGTGCTTTATGCTGCCCATTAAAGCGCCGTCTAGCGGTACATTGCTTGTTCTTCGCCAAATCATTGTTTGGTGAAAATTGCTTGTTTAGATGCTTTCTATCACCCCTTAAATTTTTGCCTGTGAGTTTCGAAACACCCTGTATTTAGTGATTGGGGTGTGCTTGCATTTTTTTTTTTTTTTTTTTACATAAACTGTCGAAATCTAGTTCTATTGGTGTTATATGCAGCAGCATTTCATACTCTGCATTTAATTTGTTACTATAGTTTTCTTTTTTTACCACATACGTTTAAAATATTTTTTACTGAGCACACAACGGTAGCTCGACTTCCGATAATCGGGGTCATACAAACTTCGCAGCAAACATGTGATTTTGTTTGCATACACATTGATTAAACAATTGAAAATCCAAAGCTACTTTTGAGAGTACATTATTGCTAACGTGGAATTACGTGACCTCGGTAGCTTAGTGGTTGTAGACTCCAGGTCACCGTTGTTTTTATCCAGACGTGTGTTCAAACCCTGATGCCATTAAACACCCACCGTGTAGAGGGGCTGATGCACGTTAAATCTGTTGAGGTCCCAAGTCCTCCCACTGCGGAAGGTTGGAGAGAGAGATGCCAGCTCAGGTGTCTTCCTCGTCACTTGATAGAGGTTCAGAATTACGAGGTCCGTCCCAAATAGCCCTCATGTGGCTCCTCCGTGCAACGTTAATTTACAATCAATCAATCATGTCGCGTTTAGATGTCGGCAGCCCACACAAGTAGCTTCTGATTAATTTTCAAAGAAATTAAAAGTGTATATTTGTATATTTAATTAACAAACACTAGTAAACTAGTATGAGTGCTTAATAATTTTTTTTCGATTATTTATTTTGACCTGTTGAACTCAGATTTGACTAGCAGGGCTTTGGGGTTCCGTGGAACACAGTTGGAAGACCCCTGAGTCGTCAAATAAAGTTACGAATCTAAAAATATTTATGTAGATGGCAAGATTGAAAACGAGCGTCTAATGACATTCTATATAACTACATTCATTCTAGTAATTAATAGTCTAATACAACTGGAAAAAAATGTGTGTTGCTTAAAGGCAATGGAATCATAATCACCGTTACTCATGATAATGAGTCGAAATAGGTCATATATTCAATATAAAGTACAGTTACCGAGAATTAAGTATGTCTAGACGATATATTACACCCATTGCTAACTAGTGAAGCCTAAAAAAGAATTTATCGTTTGACAGTGACAAAGTAAAGTAAACTAATTCTTAATTGTCAACTATTAAAACCTATATGTACGAGGAACTCTAATCACAAAATAAACGGTAGTATTATCCGCAAAGATATCTTCAAGCTTTATCTAGAATATATATATATATATATATATATATATATATATATATATATATA
>BMAW01132833.1:292020-304484 GCA_019974015.1 Nephila pilipes | reverse complement strand
ATATATATAAGAAAGAACTTTACTTGCATTATCAAATCATTTGCATTCGCATACCAGACAGATCTGTTCTTGTTCTTAACGACTCTTTGCTCATTTGCATCGAAGTGTGTAATGCTGTTATTATAGTTCACTCTTTATGGACTTAGTACTGATAAAAAACTTTATAATAATTAGTAGAACTTCACGATAAATGATCAAGGTTTTAGGCAATGCTTAATTTATATGGTCAGAAAGAAGTATAATAGCTCATATTTTAGAATTATTGAAATAGTGTTGCAATATAAATAAAGTAAAAAAACATTATCTTTTTCTGGTCATCTGGTTTTCGAAAAGTTTTAAGGCATGTCACAAGAAAACAGTAAAAAACATTTTGTGCCTTTCGTAATTAGTATTTGGTGGCCCATTATTCTGGTTGAAAATGTGCAGATTAAAAATCAAAATTTAATCTTAAGGAATTTATGAAATCTCTAATATTCAATTACCAACGTAAACAACACTTTCTTGCTTTACTTATTCTTCAAATATTAATACCAAATGAGATTATATGTTATAAAGCATTGATGAAAAAGTAACAATTGGATAAATTTCTACTTATTAAATCGATGACTAATTAATACACACATGGATGTGAATTTATGGTTTATTATATTATATATCTTTAAGAAAATACTATCTCAATGAATTTACATACTTATAAAGAAATTAAAAATATGCTTAAATTAACATTTTTCTGGACACGCTACACTTATCTTCATTCCGAAACAATTAGCATAATCCCTTAATCAAATTTTCCGAATTCTTCTGTAATTCATTTATTAGTTATATTTCGTTTAATGTGCTTCACATTTTTATTGAAAAAAAAAAAGAAATGTTATGTTATATAGCAAAAATGTGAGTCATAAAAATACACACTCACACGCTGTTCTTTAATAGTTGAATATATGAGCTTTTTTTTTTTACTTTCTCCTTTCTTTGAGATGTAAAGAATTGAAAAAATGTGTGCATCTGAACATTATTTCCTTAATAGTCATTCATTGCTTGAGAAAAATAAGTAGTAATTATTTTTCTCATTTTATGTCGACCAATACTGTCAGTATATAAATAAAAAGTAACAGAAATAATTAAGAACTCTTTATATTCCATTTGTATTTATATATTTTTTTAAGGTTTTGAAGCTGTCATTATAATGCTTTATTCAAGTTTCATTGCAATTTAAAATCTTCTGAAAATCGCTTTTATCATTTAACGACTTGCTAACATTTTCCAGCTATCAAGTGCTAATGAAAAAAATAACAATGAATAATAAAAGTTCATCACTTGATATTTCAAAAATTAATTAAAAAAATATTCACATTTTTAGTACTTTTGGATCAAAAATCTTTTCATCATATTTTATCTCTTACTTTATAAAGATTAAAGTTACTTATCAAGAACAATATTTTAATTAAACAGAAAATTATAATTCCTTATATAGATAAAGTTTGTAAGTTACTTCACTTGTGATCCTTTTAAATCATTATTAATCTAAAATTATCAGATAAATTTTTCATATTTAGAAGCATTAATCAGGAAAAAAAGATGCTTGTAATTAATTAATATAAAGAAATTAAGATGAAATTTTTCTGTTTATATTACTAAACTCGAATAACTAATATATTTTTGAATATCACTTTTAAAATGTAACGCGCGAGTTTTTTCTGTGTGTTGTTGAAATAAATAATCAAGCTGTGCTCATAAAGCACCAAAACGTCATTTTCCAGAAAAAAAGAACTAGAAAATACGGTGTCTCGGCGTCTTATTCAATTATTTCATTTACACAGAACAACAATGTTTAGGTCAACTTTCTTCGACAAAAGTTGCAGAAAGAAAAAAAATAAACAAAACAAACCCTAAAAGGCGGACCGTACCGACGACTGTTGTAGACATTTTGATCACCTGCGGAAACGCAATTAGTAACAAATGCAATCAAGTTTTACATGAAGGTAGAGCTGAAAAAGACATTGATAGATCGAATTTTTGCTAACATTAAGTGAATCAGGAAGGAGAAGTGCGTTCTATTCAGTTCTTAAGATAAATAAAATACTTCCTAAGCTATGTTGAAGAAAATGTTTTTCTTTCCCATTTGTGCGTTATAACGCAACACTCTATATCATCATTTGGTTTTATTCTTTTTCTGAGTCAAAACGAAAGTAATTTCAGATTTAGCAAATATATAAAAAGCTCTTTTATTAATCTATCCCGGAAGCATATTAGGCTTAATCTTGAAAAGAGAAGTAATGATTTACATACATTTTGACCGTAATTTGCGTTACAGTCGCTTGAGAATACGTAGGAAACAATTTTTTGTTTAGTTCAAGCAAGCGATTTTTATATATTTGCGAAATCGAAGTCAGACAAAAAAAAATTTAAAAAAATACATTAGTTTTGGAAGATAGAACTGTAAAAGCAACTTCTTTTAGTCAAAAAGTGGGGTTTTTTCCCCTCTCAGTTGAATATAAACAAGAATTTTGAGATACATTTTCATTTAAATACCTTGTTTTTAAAAAGTATTCCTTAAACATGAAAAATATTCTACTATTCATATAAAAATCAATACGCAAAAAATAATGAGCTAAATTTCTTAATGACATTGCGGTACATATTATCTCTGAAAAAAAAAATTATGAAGAGTTTCGTAATTTTAGAAATTTTAAATTTTTTCTTTTATTTTCATAAAAAAATATTTCTTAAAAATTAGTTATTACTTAGAGAAAAAATATTTTTATTTCACTATATGCAATGGTATCTTTAATAAAAGCATAAACATTTAAGAACCATAGAATGTAATAGTTTTTTTTCCCTGAATAGTACCTTAATGCAAATATGGCTCAAAATTCGTGTCCATATTGAACTAAGAGGTAAAAAACATTTTGGACTAATAAAATTACTTATATAAATCTATAGAATTATTAAAATATCATTATTATGCACACAAAATCCTAAGTTTTACTAATAATTTCAGAAGACCTATTTTTTAAAAACAAGAAGTTTTAAATACGGTATTTTACTATTAATCGCATGTCTGGTATCTTTAACACACTGCTTAACAAACATTTTAATGACACACACACACACACACACATATATATATATATACTGGTTTATTTCGATAAAATTACTTTAACCAGAAAACTAATGATTTTTAATTAAGAAGTAACTATGTAAAAAGGATTTAAGGATGGAATTTTCTTACTAATGTTCACAAAAGTAATTTTTTTAAAAGTAAAATGGCCGTGGTAACGTTGCGACTATGGTAGAGAACTCATGGTAAGCGTTGTTTCCATCGAGTCGAGGGTTCAAATCCTTATACCATAAAATACCCACCATACGTCAAATCTGTCTATACGTAATCACTATACGTAAGGATACGTCAAATCTGTAGAGGCTCCAAATCCTCCCGTTGGTGAAGTGAGGCATTTGGAGAGGGAGGTGACCATTCTGATGTCGTTTTTGGCACTTAATCGAAACTAAAAATTACGAGATCCATCGCCTATAAATCTCGTGCTGCTTCTAAGTGCGACGTCAATAAACAATCAGTAAAAAATTCAAAAGCAAAATCAGTTTTGATGTACAAATTATGTGTAACGGAATATTAATAAAGTTAATCACTCGTACAACACAGATCAGAAATGCTAAAAAGATTCTTGAAAACATATTTAACTTTAAATTACAAGATTAACACTAAGAGTCGTACAAAAAAAACTTGAAATCATATTATTGATTTCATAGAAAATGCAACCATAGAGAGGGGTTTTTTCAGAGTATTTCATGTTTAGCAGACAGAAAATGAAAGTATTATAAAAATAGGTATGAAAAGTAAAAAACAATTTTCTTTCTTCATTCGAACCAAGTACAGTTCAAATGAAGAATTCACACAGAGAAAAGTTCACTCGTCCTCCCAATTTAGGACGAAGTCTTTACAGCACAAACACAGTTGCGTACTTACAATGTATCCTTATCGGTATTACTGTATGTTATAAAATAATAAGTGAAACCATAAATTACAGTGAAATACTTTTTTGTTACTTTCATAAACAATTTTTTTTTTCTAATGTGACGAAGTATACAATTATTAGATTGGATTTAGATCTTTTGAATAGGTCACATTAGTTATAAGTATAACTTGAACATATTTATGAGATTATCAGTTCTCGTTAGTAATGAAAAATCTATGTCAAGAATATAGTTATTTAAAACTCTTTGTAGTAAAATGAAATAATATCGTCTGCGAGCTCGTAATTTATTATTTTTCTAAGTGTATTTTAAGGTTCTAATATCTCAAGTTTCAAGCATTTTTGACATTTGAAATTGTTTCAATCAGTGAATAATATACATAGTTATTCGTTAATAGATCCCATATACAGAAATATACTTTAATTTTCTCACTTTCCTGAAAAAAGAAGTACACATTTTATGTAATCGATTAATCTGTATGTACTAACCTGAGTAGCACAACCCCTTTGGGCTCAGATTGGCGGAAGTAAATCACTTTAATAAACCCTACAGATGAAATTCATACAGCCTACATAGAATATATGCCTTTTTTATACAAAAAATTTATTCTTTATTTTGATTGCAGGTAAAAAAAAAATCCTTATTTAGACGCCAATATAATTCTAATGTACTTTGATAACTATTTATATGAAATTATTATAAAAGTAATAGCAAAAGGAAATTTTAATAAGATCAAACTATTAACAAGAAGTGTGAAACTGTTTCTTGCTAACAACTTCACGTTTGGAGGAAAAGACAATAATTGAATTCTCTGATCAGTGGCTTGGTTTTCTTTCTGTTTTTATATTCATTTTGAGGGAAAAACCAGTGTTGAAAATATGGTTTCAAAATTTTGGGTCGTGACAAAAGGCATCAGAAATTTTGCACCTTTTTCTGCTAAAACAGGGTACTCTTGACAACATGATAGGTATCTGTGGTATTCTCTCGTATAAATGTTTGAGTGATGTATCACATTACAATTCGTTTATAATTTCAACAACTGAATTCATCAATCCTGTCATGGATTCCTTATTCTTGTCATTGTTGTTTGAGGGAAAATATTTCTTAAGGTAAGTCTTCAGGTGTTAGAAAATGTTTCTTGTTAGCAGTTGAAATCTTATCTTAACTGTGAAGTCACGCTGTACTGATTCAACAATTATGTTAGAATTATAAAAGTTTTGCAATTACCAGCTTTCCTACGGTGTGGCCATAAATTAATTTTCCTTCTAACAAGTACAACCTTTACTTGTGCTTAAAGACAGTAATATAGTGACCTTGTAAGGTCGAATTTAAAATATTTATAAAATCAAAAGTATAAGAAGGATATTCCACTTTTCTTTCCGAT
This sequence comes from Nephila pilipes, assembly GCA_019974015.1. NCBI lineage: Eukaryota > Metazoa > Arthropoda > Arachnida > Araneae > Nephilidae > Nephila > Nephila pilipes. The sequence continues at coordinate 299,107 of BMAW01132833.1, read as the reverse complement.
TTATAATATGAAGCAAAAACAGGGCGAACCAGGTTTTATTATTTTTTTTTTTTACCAGATTCCGGTCCACGACCTATTGTTTGGAAAATTCCGCTGAATAGCAAAGGTAACTCAAAACTATCAACTGTTTAATTATTCGAATGAAAAAGAAAAAAACGAAGCAAAGTTCTAAAAAGTTTTGATAACAAATGTACTCAAATTTATTTTAAATAGACTTCAAAGTATAATTTAAGAAATGCAATTTCAAGTTAAAAAAACTTATGTTCAAATAGCACCGAATTGTTCACCAATTTTATTTTTAAAGAAATAATTATTTCAAATTGCGGACATTTCATTGATAAATGAAAAAAGTGTTTGCGCATGATAACTTATATTATACTTCTATAAATGCACATTTATAAAGTAAGTAAATGCACATTTATTAAAAGAATTGTAATAAATCTACAACAAACCTGAATTTTAAGAAATTGCAGCAATATGAGAAATATTTTTGATTTCGAATTGATTGTCAAAACTTTTATTCCATTTAGAGAAATAAACTCTTAAAGAATTTATTAAGATTTTAAAATTAGTTCACAATGGAATTGTGAAATTTATTTTTAAGAATCTAATCAAAGCTGTAAAAAATTAAGATTCGTGCTGTTTACGTATCCCTTAAATTCTTAATTAACTTTGAAAAAAGGAAAATAGCATTCCTTCAATAAAATGATTCTAAAATTACTGTTATACAATAATTTATAAAACTTTTACTTTGGAAACTTATGTCAATGTATAATGTAACTTAAAAATGAGAAAAATGTATTAATTCCTTCAAAAATAAATAATCAAGTTTATATTTACCCAGCATTTTTTTGAAAAATTTGATACTAACTTTAACAACTTATGTTATTAAAATACAATTATAATAAATAACTTTAAATTCATATTTTATGGAGAGAGTGGCCTCAAGCATAAGGAAAACACACGTTATTTTCACTTATTAATATTGAAATACACGTATTAAATTCGCTAATATCTCCTTTATCTACTATTTTAATTCATTTCTCAAATCTAAATTACTTTGTATAATAATATGTTTGAAACAATATTTATTTAATCAATAATGTTGCCATGAAACGTTAAAAATGGCTCATAAATCTATCTCACGCTCAGAAAATAGAATATCGGCAAACCTAAATTCACAGTCTACTAACCCGAGTAAGCCTAACTTGTTAAGTGCGCTACAATATTGATATTCATGTCATTAGAATGTTTTCATGGTCGATCGTCTTCTACACGCCCTGAGTTCTCCGTAAGGTTTGCTTTGGAGAGAGAGAGAGAACATTGAGAAACGGATACTCTCTGGTATTCTGTTGTTCTCATTCAAGTATTACGTGGTTGCTCTAACCCTATTGTGTATTACTCCTATCTCAAAGTAATGTACGGTAGTGATCAAGTCATTATCTTTGGTGATTCGGACCATGCAGGGAATGAGATAAGTTTAATTACCAATTAAATCCCATGACGTTTTAAATATTGATCGGTATGTTGGATTGACAATACAGAATTGGGATTACTTCCTCTTCATACTGAAATCTAACATCCATGGTCATTGGGGAAGCTTATAGGAAAATAATGCCTATTTTCACATTAAAAATTTATTTATTTTGATTACTTGTAATTAGTTTAATTACAGCAATTACAAGGAAGAGTATAAAACAGAAAACATTCTCCATGTTACCTATTAACTAAAAAAATTCTTTACTTAGATTTTATTTATTTTACTTCAATTAATTTTCGATAAAAAAAAAATAGCTATTTCAATTTGATTTTCTTCTTGCTGGATTTACCTAAAAAAAGAGTTGAAATTTATTTTGACTGCCCCACGCTTTAAAAACCTATGGCATACGATTTAACTTACCATTTTGAATCTTTTTAACTTTCAAATTATTCTTACATTTTTGCTTTTTTTTTTTTTTAATTTTATGAAATAAAAAAGCTAAATAAAATTACAGAGAAATTTAGAAACTATGAATTCCTTAAAAATGAGACATATAAATGTGAGATATTTCAATTATGTATTATGATATTTAACTATGTAAAAGTAATAATAATAAAGTCTGAATTATAATAAGTTCGCTAGGGAAAAGGATGCTATACTTATCTGTCAATTTCCTACTTATAAGATTTAATAAACTGAAATGATTAATTCAAAGCTTGTGAAAATTTAAAAGAAAACAAATTATTTATTATATATCTATGCTAAACAATATAAAGCAAATTCAAGAACTACAATGTCTAGCAATTTTTTTTCAAAGTGCATATGTCTTTTGTATAACTATTGTTAATTTTTAAAACTATTTAGAAAAATTTAATTTTCACCTTTATCAAATCATTTTGAATACCAAATTTCTCCTCAGATTTCAGTTTGGTTACTCAGTGATTGGATTTCTGGATTTACCGTATATTCCGGTACCGTATGTATCGTGCATCTATAACTTCAAACTACATTTTTTTTTAATTTTTAGGTATGCTTTCTGTATATACCTTTTTCTTCACGAAGAAATCTGAATTATACATGTTCAATTATCTTATCTTTTGAAATCATTCATTCGAAGTCATTCATTTACCCAGGCATTCAACAATGATATATTGAATTGACAAGCAATAAGTAGAATTATATGTGTAATTTATGGGAAGGAAATGCTTGTGCGGCGACGAGCAAATAATTCTGCAATCAGGGCAGATTATATTCTATGCAAATATGAACAAGAATGTTATTTTAGATTTCTGAGAAAAGAGGGGGATAAAAGAACAAATACTTAAAACCAGAATAAATTCATGAAATTAGGAGCCAAATGTTTTATCTTTTTTTAGTCATTAATAGCCTTAGTTTTGAAACGTGCATCGAAGGCTTATGTAATTCGCATTTGCTTTAGGCCAAATACTTTCGTTCTAGTATATCTTTTAGTAATAAATATGTACCTTGCCAAACGAAACAAAATAAAAACCTTGTATCTTGCCAATATGTACCTTTTATATTTGCAAGGTATGAAAATGAAAACAAATACAATATGAAAACATATGTACCTTGCCAAAACTTTGCATTTGAAACTGAACAGATGTTCTGGTTTCAAAAGCAAAGAGATTCAGTTTGCAAGTCGAGCTACAACTAGGATGTTTTATGTTGGTGAAAATTCCATACGTAAATGGAAGAAAAAACAAAATTGGCTTAATTAATATACTGAATGTAATTAATATGATGTGCAAGGGGGGGGGAACAGATCTCATAGAATCGACTAGTGTTGAAAAATCTCATTTCACCACAGGGCTTTTGCTGTTTGGCGGACAGTACAAAATCAAAACCCAAGGTTATTTTCAAAAGAAAGACAATACTGAAATGTAGTTTGCATACTGGAGTTTTCATTCATATTCACGAGAAAGGATGGATGGACGAATACAGTGTAAAATTGTGGTTAAGAAATGTTTGCCAAAAGTGTTCTGGTGCCTTAAATGATTTAGAAAATCTTTTACTTCGGAACATATTCAGTTTACAATTAATGGATAATGCAAAGAAATGATGATGAAATGTAATACAGACAAGGACATTTTTTTCTAAGAGGATTTACGTAATTAGTTCAGCATTTAGATGAGTGTGTATCGATAAGCCATTAAAAATAACTTTGTTTAAAACGACTGTGAAATATACGAATGTTACAAGGTGAAAAAACATTTGCAAAGGCGTCATGCCTGTCTAGAAATAGTTTGTGAGTGGATAATCAAAGAAGGGATTCAAATTAATCCTGATCTCTCCTCCCCCCACAAAAATTAATGTACACTAGTGGCCGTTAAAAATGCAATTCCATGAAGGAAAGCAAATAAAAAAAGATATTTATTGTATATAAACACTATGGCATGAAGACAAAATGATTAAATTTACGAGTAATTTTGGGGTTTACAGGTGGGTGAAATTAGTAGAAACATCTGCCTCCCTTAGCAGCTAAAACGGCACTTATCCGGTTAGGAAAGGAATTAAATTGGTTTTGGACGATAGAAACGGACAACTAATTACATGTTGCTTCAAGTCGATGCCAAACTTCATCAACCGTATTAGCTAAAGAGGGGGGGGGAGTCTCTCAGCAGCCCATAAACAGATGTTTTCAATTGGTGTCAGATCAGGAGACCGTGAAGGCCAGGGCAACAATCGAATATTCTGCGTATCAAGGATGGTCATAACACAATGTGCAACAAGTGGTCTTGCATTATCTTGTTGGAAGATGGCGTTTCGCAGGCCCTGTGCCTGTATCAAATGCAAACAGGTGACGAGCGGTTTCCTCCGAGCCTCCAGACACATATAGTGGTGGCCAAAACTGTGGACACTTTTGGAAATTGTTATGTTTTTTTAATTTTGTATCCTTAAAGAAAATGTTACGTTTCACAAAATGCAAATTTATATATATCACTTTAAAGAGAATTTAAAACTGAATTCAATTCAAAAAACGAAATTTAAATATTTGCGATACAAAAAAGTTAGGCTGCAATAATTATCAATATACATTAGATTCTGATAATTGCAGTATGTTGTCAGTACTCAGAAGGGTATTTTTTATTTTTCATTACAGCTTCTCATTGATGTTTCATTGAGCTTACGATACTTTTAAGCTCTTCCTTCGTTATTACGTGATGCCAGGAAACCATTATAGCCCCAATTAGTTCCCTTTTAAATGATGGGCGCATCATTCGAACAGGAGTTTTCAAACGGTGCCACAAGTTTTCAATAGGATTGAGGTCAGGACAACAATTCAATATTTTGTGTTCGAAACCACTCTTTCAATAATTTTGCTATGTGTCAGGGAGCAGAATCTTCATAGAAACAAAAACGAAGCATTGTTGGGAAATAGTTCCAGAAAGTATCAATATATTTTCTGGTATTCTGTGTCCCATTTATGACATGAAGGTAACTTATACCACCTGCTGACATGCATGACCAAATCATAACACTAAGTGGATTCTTCACAGTTGCCTGAATGTAATCAGGATGTAGCTCTTCTCCTACTCTACGTTTTATATATTTTCGCCCATCACTACCAAATAACGGTATCTTAGTTTCATAGTTCCATATAACTTGTGACCACTGATTATCTGTCCAATTAACGTATTCCTTTGCCCACTGTAATCGTTTTTCGCTCTGCTGTAAATTTAAATAAAGCCTTTTTGGTAGAGTTCTACCTCTTAGTCCAACATCTTTTAATCTTCTCCTGATTGTTCTTGAACTTACAGAAACAGAAAACCTTACAGAAAGGAAGCCGAAATATTGGTCGCAGTGCTGACAGTTAACGCTGTTATGCTGCAAGCATTTCCATTTCCTGACTAATGGTCTGTGATGTGGTTGTACGGTTTTGAAGGGCTGACCTCACAATATGTCTGTCCTATCAAGCTTTAGTCATGGGAGGAAGTGGAGATCCTGCATGCCGTTCAGTATGAACATCAGTAATCCATTAATTACTTATTCGTTTGACAGTGGTTAGATTTCGACCAGTGCTATGGGCAATATCATGGATCGTTAATCCGCCCTCTCGTTAGGCAACAATCCTGTCTCTATTGAATTCCAGCATTTGCTGGTAAGCATTTCTTCTTTTTATTCAAGGCATAGCACGATATTCTCAGCAAACTCCGACCTCACAAAGCCCTTTCAGAATGAGAAATCCACTCCACAATTTTCCTTTTATGCAGTGTTTCAGATGTTATTTCTTCCTCTTGCGTCATTTAATTGCGCTGAAATACTATTCATTTGCATATCTTAACCTCTTTTTCTTTTCATGCAATTTTGACGTTCGTCAGATCGTTCCTTCTTGGTGTATGTGTATCTGACAATCTAGAAGGAACAGGAGATGATTATTTATGGAAGGTTCACAGCAACAATGACGGTGAAGATGAAAAAGAATTGGAAAAAAACTGAAGATAAAATGGAAGATGAATATGAAGAACTTTCATGCTATTCGATAGTGAAAATTTTTATATTCAAGGTGTATCTCGTTTCTTTTAAATTAATGGCATGTAGGTACAAGTAGAAGCTTAATTTTTTGTAGTAGTAGAAGCAACAACAAGTAGAAGCTTGTACAAGTAGAAGCTTAACAAATTTTCCTTATTTTTAAACCTACCATTTTTATATCTGGCGCATAATGCGCCCTCTTAATTTCAAACTTATTTTTTATATTAAAAATGCATGATAGGTGTCTGAATATGCGGTATATCAATATATTATTTATAAATATGCTTCTTCCTTTTACATTTTTTTGTTATAGATTATGTATAGCTCTTTATTTATTTATATATTCATATTTCTCTTCTTTTGATATCTAAAATTAATTTTATAGAGAAATTCTTGTTTTTAACCGATAAGTAAGCAAAGAAAGAAAGTTGGAATGTTACAAAACTATTTTAAGTTATGGGATGCTCCGAGCATTTATGTGCAATGAAGCGTCATTTCATACCTGGACGTAGCAGTAGATTGACGGCTGATAAAACAAAAATGTGGAATGATCCAATATGCGTTTGACATTTAAGATAGCCGAGTGCGATGGCGTAACCACTCACTTCTAGCAATAACCTCTTTACTAGCCTACATCAGAGATTATATGAGAGAGGTTCGCTATATAAGTATTCCATCATGAATCGTAAGCGAATTTTTTTGGTCCTGGACAATGAGAAGTTTATGCAGGATTTGATACAGAACACACCAAGTTTGAACACGTACAGCTGTAGTGCGCTACATTCAGATTTCCCTCAGCAACTTTTGGAGGATTCTGTATGAAAACGACGTGCTTTCGAATCCTATGAAATAATTTGTAGTTAGTCATCATAATTGTTACTTTTCTTGATATACATGGATTAATAATATGCAATTTTACTTATGTGGAATTCTTTTATTTCTTGTGTTTTGAATCTACCGCGTGATCGTATAATTTCTCCGTTGCTTTATTGGTGTGTGATTTCGAGTCATCATCTACATGTACCTCATTCCTCTTAGAAAATTTCCACTTGGTGTTGAGATACCCTGCATATATATATATATATATATATATATATATATATATATATATATATA
>BMAW01132833.1:265815-285864 GCA_019974015.1 Nephila pilipes | reverse complement strand
TGTGTGTGTGTGTGTGTGTGTACATTCTGTAAAAATGGTAGATAAAATGGCCGCATTAGCGCACTAGCAAAGGCAGGAGAAGCAAGATAAGAAAAGTGACTTGTAAACCGTGAGATCTTGTACTTGGGGAAACGCGGATCAATTTCCCTTGAGATATTGCAGAATGTTCTTGATATCTCTAATGAGGCAAGGGAAATTGAGTGACTTTATGAGACTGAAGAGGTGAGATTTGTGATGTAGTCTTACTTAAGAAGTTTGATTTAAAATGAATTTGGATGGACGATAAAATTGATGAAATTAAAAAAGTTTGGTATAACTCGGATTCGTAATACACATATACGTACTCACACACGCATTCATGCACACATATATATAAATATATATAGCAGTTTTCATCAATAAAAGAATTTATTTTTATTTTATATAGTTTTCTTTCAAACAAATATTGTACCAAGAATGCACACCCATTTAATTCACATAATAATATAGCAGTTATAATAGACCATATCAGTTTCAATTCAATACATATGTGAAATAATAGAAAGTACATTATTAGATTCCTTTTTCTTTTGGAAGAGTATGCCATTCATGTTTCAAAATCTAAAGAAAACCTCGAAGACTTATTGAAGTTTTGTGAAACGAAATAGTTTTCTACAAAGGGGTAGATATTTTCCACTTCTAGAAAGAAAGGAAACCTAACTTCATTGTTATAAAAAGTGACAAAGTTTTGTTTCTTTTAAGGCAATATAACTTTATCTCTTATAAAACTTAAGTTTAAAACAAGATGTAATTTCCTTGACCTAATAAACCCTTAATATTTCTCTGAAGTAGCAGTTTTTCAGCTTCAGTTTTTGTCAGCTTTTGGGCTGAGCATAGCATATATTTTTAAAATGATATTTTTGGTATCTGGTGGTATATAAAGCGGATTATTCTTCTATATAAAAAGATCAATGCAGTTTATCTCGAACATTGAAGAGAAAAGTGCTTTTATTATTAAAAAAATTAATTCGGAGGTGGAAAAATTTATTATTTGTCAAGTACATCTTATTTTATTTTGATTTTATTTCTTTATTAAAAATTCATCCAGTCCAGGCTTTTTGTGCAATTAGATTTTGTTTCAAATGTGTTGGAATTCACATATTTTGTTAAATATACATTGAAATAATAAAATTTAATGAATTTTTTTTTTCTTTAGATACTAAAGTGCCTCAATAATTTGAATTTTTTAAGCATTTAAACAAATATAAAACAAATATATTTTTCCCTCTACAATATCAATCTACATTTTAAATACTTTCGGAAATTGCTTTTTTAAATCAGGTACTCATGATAGAAATTATTGATTTAATTCAATTACAGTAATGGAGAAAAAGCAAAAAAAAAAAAAGTTTACCCTGTCAGGAATCTTGAGTTTGCATAAATTATATAGATATATAAAGAGATAAAATTTATAAATGCTGTTTATTTTTGTTTATGCCTTTGGACAGAAATGCATCTTTAAACATGTTTTACAGATTCAAACCATTCCTCAGAGCAAATTACTTTATAACAAAACATTAGTAAAACCATATTTCAGTTGAACATGGATAGGCTATTAGTGGGGTTCTCTAGCGCTTTTTCCTTCTACTAACCCTTTGAGACTTTTATATGTTTGTATGCATGTATAGCCTTAATTTTAATTAGGTATAAAGTTAAATTATATAAAATCCTCTAAAAATATAATTATAACTATTAAGAGCCAAAATTAAGATAAAATTATTAGAACTAAAAAAACTGTGACTATCACAGAATTACATAATTAAAACAATTATTAAATACATAAATAAAAAACCAAACCCAGTCAATTTAAAAATATTTTCTTAATTTAAAACACACGAAATATCGTAATATAAAAATGCCATAAACTTACTGAAATACGATATAAAAGAATTCAGAAACACATATTATACATGATAATTTTAAATCAATACAAAAATAAAACCAATTATTAAAAATTACAACCAAGTTAAATAATTACAGCATTCTTAAAAATAATAAATAAAGTAAATCTCAAGAGAAAATGATTAAGAAAAATTCAACAGTAGAGATAATGTAGTTTAAATACTGTCCAATATATCTCAACTAAAAATGTATATGCTATATATATCTCAATTAAAAATGTGTATTTCAGTATAGCATATACATTTTTAATTGAGATATATATAGGCTCTGTTTTACACGGGAATTTAATCCAACCTTATTCAGATTTGTACCTCATTTTATGATAATATAAAATAAGAAATTTGACAAGAAAACCTCTCTTTTAATTACATGTTTCAAATGGAGGATAAATTCCTATACGTTATATAAAAATTACAATATTGCTGTTGCCTTTGTTTTAATTACTTGATTTACAAATCAGGTTACTTAAATCTGCATATAAATTCAGCTGTTTCCTATTTCTAATTTCTCGTCCTATAATGTTAATAAAATCAGATAAAATTTCTAATTATATTTTTAAAATCATGCATACCTATTTCTTTTTTAATAGACTAAAGTATCTTATCATTATCCAATTTAATTAATGAATCTAATCTAAATTAAATATAATTTTTTAGATTAAATAAAATCGAAATTCTTTTAATTTTAACTTCTATCTGATAATATAAAGAAAACTTAAATCAACACTGCAAGGAAATGCGGACTCTCTTCTTCAAATGTTACAAAATGACTAACATATTTATAAAAAAAATTATTTAAAATATTTAATCACTAGTAAGGTCATTGATATTGTTTATTATAAGCTTTAAAAACTATTTGCCTATTTGTTTCATTTCCGTATTATTATGTTTTATATCAGTAACCTAGTTTCTTAATGTTTAGATTTGTTTTATGTCGTCAAATGCATTGAATAAACATTTAAATGTTATTTTTTGTATCTCTGTGGGGAAAGGATGACAAAAATTGTAGATCAAAATCAATTTATACTCCATACTCTATTTTAAAGTTTATTATAGGGGTCTCAGGACTCTTAAGAATTATTCTGCATGCTAAAAGAGCATGATTTTTCAAACTAATATGATTTACCAATGAAACAAAGCAGATATTTGAAACTTTTACCGTAAAATATTTCGTACCCATTTTCATTATTTCTCTTACTTTTATATATTGTAAAATAAATCTTTAAAGATTGTAAGGAAATAGAAATTGTACTCATTCTCAAAATTTAAAAAATCCATTTTTAGTGAGCTCAGAGTTCTGATGTACAAAATTGATCAAAATTAATAAAGTGAAGTTCTCTAATAAAAAAATATTCAGCTTTGAAGTTATACATACTTTTTAAAAACTTAAAGAAAAAATATTTTAATACAAGCACTAAGAAAACTATAAAATTCTAAGAAAAAATTGAATTAAAACTGATATGAAAATCTCTATTTATAATTTGCCCAATCCATGATGCATAAATCACTAAGAAACTTATTTTGACATGTATATGAAATTTCCTTTTAATAGGATACACAGTTTCTGAGAAATTCTGCATGTAAGTAAAAGAATTTTTTTTTGAGGAAATTGAAGTAAAAGTTAATAACAAAGAAGAAAAGTTTGCAAAGTTTTTTTAACACCAAAATGTTCAGAAAAGATGGGACTCTAAGTTGTTTTTTTTTTTCAAAAAAATTGAAAAGTGTGAAGTTTATAAGGATCCTAATACCCTTTAAAGATTATATAGGTTAAATTAAAATGATATTTATAAACATATAACATACAAATTGATAGAAGATTTTAGTAATTTTGGTAGTAAAACAATTGCATCCCATAAAATTGTATGAAAGCAATTACAATAATTAAAAATTATAGACATTTTTTATGTGGAGTCAAACAGTTTATTAATTGTATAATTTACTTAAAATAAATCTTCATTATTTAACATTTAGATGTGTGTGTATCACTTCTCAGATCCCACCACCAAATGAAGATTAAAGAGTTTCAAAACTTATTCTAGATTCATCCAGTGTTGCCGTAAGTTCATTGTATAAGTGACACATAATGTTTTAGTTTTTTTAAAATAAAGGATATTAATCTTAAATTCACGAGATGAATAAAAAAATTTCAGAATGCCCCACAGATAATTTGAACTATTAATCTTTAACCTTAAAAAAGTAATTCATTCTCAAAAATTTTCACCATTTTTAAAACTTACCCTATGTAACTTTTAATTTTTTTCGATTATAATATTTAAAAATATTGGATTGTATTTAAGCCAAAGTAACAAGATTATAAATGTTAATTCATAAACTTTAAAATATTCGTATACTTTTACCAAGAGATCTTATTTTCAGAACAGAATTAAAGCGCTTGGTGAAATGAAAGCATAATTACTTATATATATCTTTTAAAAATGTCAAATCATTCTGAATTAAAGGAAGAATCAATTGCTTCTGAGATAATAAAAAGTAAAACAGAAATATCAACTGAAATTAAGTGAAATAAATATGTTTTTAAAGTTTTTGGTTTGTGAGTACGTTGAGAGGGCAAACTGTTATCCAAACTCATATTTACATTTTATGGCATTTTTGAATAGTTGATACTTTTAGCTTTTCAAAGCATGTTTTTTGATTCAACAATGATTAGAAATAAAGATATTAAAGATTTTATGGAATTCAAAAACCAGATGTAAGCATTTAAATAACGGAGAAGGAGTAATAAAATAATCTTTTTGCAGCCTTCAAAAATGCATTAAAAATTTTATTGTATCTCATATATGTCATTTACAATTTGTCCATAAATGAATAAAAGGAAAGTGATAACATACCAGTAGATCATTCTAACTCACTCGAAGAACCATTTCTCACGTGAATGCAGAAATAAAATCTTAATAAAAAATCTCTCTCTCAAAATGAGTTTTTATGGAAAATTTCCAAAACAGACATATGATAACCAAACAGGAACTATCATATTATTTTGAAACTTAGCCAACTTTTTTGTACATTGTATTCTAATGCTTGAAATAAATTCATTTCATAATGTCTTTGTTTTCTAGTTTAAAATCCAATTTTTTAAAACAAAAAATAATGTAAAAAGTCTTGATAGACATGCATTAAATTTCTGATCCTAAGTTTAACCCATGTAAAAATTTAGTTGTTAGGTATATATTAAGTCTCTGATCCTAAGAGTTTAAGTTTTATCCTTCCTTAAGTTCCATTTTCGTGACTATCTTATTATTTGTTTTAGAAGTAGTAGAAATTGTGTGTTGTTAAAATTAGAAGGGAAAATTTCCTTGAGAGTTGAACAGTTTTTCAATAACTTTTTTCAGAAAATTATTAAAAATATTTATAAATCTTTCATTTTTGTAAAATCAAAAATTATTTCAGATTTCATGAGACAAAAGTTGTTTTTGACTAAAATTATATGGAAAAATTTGATTAAAGTTGTTTCAATTGTTGTACATTTTAAAAAAAAAACTACTCCGAACGTTTTCGAACAACTACTTAACTAAATAATTGAAACAAATCTGAAATTATGATAAAAAATTATTAACTTATACAGCTTATACAACTTATTTATTTCAGAGTTACATACTTACAAAGTAAGGAGCTCAATAAGATGTTGACCCACCTCTAGCCTGGATGCAAGCTGCCACACGATGTGGCATAGAGTGATAAAGCTCCCTAATGGTCTACAGCGTTTTTTCTTTCCAAATTTGCTCCAATCGTCGGGCTAGGTCATCAACATTCCGTGGTAGAGGAAGTCACCTTTCCATCATATCCCAGACATGCTCGATTGGAGAGAGATCTGGTTGGCCAAGGAAGTGTTTTACAAGCTGTAAGACAGTTCATAGCAACACTTGCCGTAAGTCATCTGGCATTATTTTGTTGAAAAATAAGGCCAGGGTAACGCAAAAGTGTGCCTCTAATAACGACAAAATGGGTCCGGCTATCTAGGGAAATGGCACCCCATACCATAACTCCTAGTTGAGGGCATGTGTGGCATGCAATAGTGAAAGCAGGATTTGCACTCTGCTCTGGGCGTCTCCAGAAACGTCTTCGATTATTGTGGGGACACAGTTGGAAGCAGAATGTGTCGCTAAGCACTATATGTCCCCAGTCAGTCTCATTCCAAACTGATTGAGCCAAGTGTCACTGTAATCTGGCTCGACAGCGTGAAGGCGTGAGTGGTAGGTGGCGTATCGGTTAGTACGAGGGTAGATTTCGCTCCATCAGCCGTCTGTGAATGGTCATGGTGGACACTCGTGTGCGAGTCGTACGTCTGATGGTTCATAACGATGAATCAGGCGCTGTGATAGCTGATCTGACAATGACAAGTCCTCCTGATCAGCTGTGGCCCTAGGTCGACTGCTACCATCATGACGCTGAAATCTGCCATTGCCCCCCCCCCCATTCTTGCCAGCATCATCTAATCGCCTCATCACTTCGACCATATGAAGAGCGATTCTCCAATTTGCCCAACTTGCCTCTTTCAATCCAATGATACTATCTCTTCCAAACTCTGACAGTTGCTCGTAATGAGCTCGGATCCTACAGGGAGGCATTTTTTTCAGTCGTTGAAAGGTATTCTAAATTGCAAAGCAACAGAAAATTTGACCATCCGATTGAGAATTACTTCTTATATACACCTCCTAAGTGCGCAGTTCTATGCTCTATAGCTCCCGCTATTCATTCATTGGACGCTAAATTATTATCATTTGTATGTACAGTCCAAATATCATTATCAGACAAATATCAATTTCTTTTTTAAAAAATCTAACTGTGACTGCAACAATATTTAGAAATAAATAAAGAATAATATATATTTATTAAAAATATATACTTAAAGTTTATTTTGAAGTAATCTAAAAGCTAGAATATATTCAGTCATGGTTTACTTTAAAATATTCAAATTAAATTTTAGTAGTGATTTTGTATAACCATTAATTGTATCATCAAGACAAAAATGAAATGTATCAAATTCTAAAAATTTTATGCTAGTATTTTCAAACGGACTCTCAAATCAGACTTCATTGTATGTATATCCTATATACGAAATATCATTATGTTCACCGAGTAAATTTCAGTACGAGAAATAAATTACAAATGTCTGGAGTGCTCTTAGCAATTCATTTCTTACTTTAATTCATTTCCTTTGCAAGACCATTTTCTTTCTTATACTATTCTCTTTTAAAAAAAATTTACGAAGGTCGTGGGAAAGAAATGTAATCAAATGTTCAGTTAACTAAAGCATAAAGAAAGCAGAAATCAACGTACCATTTTTCTCTGGAAAAACAACTGTTATATTTGAAAACAGAAAATTATGAATTCTTAAGACTAAACCAATTACGAGTGTATGAAAACTAGGAGAAAAATGAAGTCGGTTAAAAGAAAGGTTTTGTTTTATTTGAATCTGTCTACAAATACTTATTATGTAATTTTGTAATAATTTAAGAACTTCTCTGATAAAAATTATTTCGTTTAAATGGATTATAGCTTATAGATGCTGAGGTTCAATGAAAAAGTAAGAAAAATGGTTGAGAAAGCATATTTGTGTATGTTAAGACAAAGTTTTTCTCCGATGTTTAAAAAAATGGTTTTTAATTCCAGAAAAGAAACTACAATGTTCAACTATACAAAAATATGAACGAACATTTTCATTTTTAAAATTCCTAATTTTGGTATGTTGATAGTTGTCAGGCCCCACATTTCTTTCTCTTTCAAAACGACAGTTTTGAATGCAGTGTTTTATGTTCTTATGACCTCTTATTAAAATAAAATCATTCTAGAAACTAGTCAGTATACATTAATGTTAACTGTTATTGTTTATTAAAATTTCAGAAGCTGTTTAAGGAATAAATCGTTTTGATAACGATCTATAGATACCAGTCATCAGACTTTTTTGCCATTTCCATAATTATTAACGTTGTAATTATTGCAGATAATATAACGATTTAGATCTTTTGCGACTTGATTCACTTCACTTGCTTTCACTTCAATACGACTTTAAAACAACAATTTTAAAAGTTGTGCTTTGTGGTGCCCTACAAATAAAATCATTCTAGAAACTCATCAGTATACACAAATGTTAACTGTTATTACATATTAAAATTTCAAAGCCTCTTAAAGAGTAAATCATTTCGATAAGGATATATGTAGTCACCAGTCATCAGACTCATTTTTACAATTTCCTTGATTATAAGTGATGTAATTATTACAGATAACATAACGTTTCATATCTTTTGCAACTTGATTCACATGGCATGAAAATATTTTTCATTTCCCGCGGTTTTTTCACAATTAAGGTCAGGACTGTGTTGTAGATAAATGATTATGTGATTTTCTTTTACAGAACAGATATCTTCATCCTTACTTTAATAACGAAAAGCTTCCAGTTTGCTTTTCACCTAATTCAGAGAAATTGTATTCTCTAATTGCTAAAAAATATGGATTCAGTTACAAAATTTTATGTTTTTATGCAAATCGAAGTTTTATTGTCAAAGGAAAACTAAGGAACGAAGGTACATGTTGATTTTATTTCTAACATATCTGGTCTAGCCTCAAGATAGATCAAACCCGCGAGATCATTCCTAGAAAAATGAGAAAGGGAACACCTTCTGTTGGTCCGAAAACCTGGAGTATACGAGGGTAGATGTCTGACTTCACTCAAGGTAGACTTATAATTTTAAACCACGGATAGTTGACGAAGACTACACCTTCTCTGATACTCCACTATCCACATCCACGCCCCACCAACTAAAGGACTTTGACCATGATAGATGTTTATACAAGTCGCTGCCTCTCTACACAGGTCTTGAGTAGCATCAAGATTTGAGCCTGAGTCTCGATTGAAATATCACCGACTACTAGTAAAGTGCCACGTCTAGCTCAGCTACCGCGGCCAAATTAAACATATAATGCAAACATGTATTTAATGTATATATTTTATACAGATTCATATTAAAAATATGTATCCAAAAGTCTTAATTTCTGATCGTTCTTAGTTAATGACTTTAAACTCTTTATCTTCTGTTTAAAATTAAATAATTTCTGTAACCTCAGAAAGTGCTTTAATTATTGCTTTTTTTGCATTAAGTACATAATATTAGAGCATATTCAGAATACAATTGTACTTTGTGTAGCCGATCGTACTTTTGAGAACAAAATTACTATCGGTTTGCTTTGTTGTTATCGTTCTAAACGGTATTTGAATAAAGATGTCGCATGCTTTCTTAATTCTTTATATTTACATACTTATACATAGCTTTTGAATATAAAAGTTTTTACTTATTTAGACAAGTTCCAGTACTGATCAGTAGTAAAATACAATTTCAACATTTTTTTTTTATTTAAGGTGAGCCTCAACTTTCCTTTTTCCAACACTTTTTTTCTTTTAAATACTTCAGTTTTTACTCAAGCAATCATTGAAAAGGTCTTCAATAGTTTCGTTATTTGCAAACATAGATTTTTAAATATAAAACCGAACTCCTTTTTCGTCTTTTATAAAAAGCCCATCAATCTTATGTCCTTTTTTGTGACCAATAATATTTAAATCATAAGCAATCGCTGCAAAGAACGCAATTTGATACATCGCAGGAAATAGGCTTCTCTACTTTCTTATATTTATATAAATTATTCCTTCGCGTTTATTTCTTCGCTAGTTCTTTTTCTTTCAAGTTTCCGGTTTCCGTAGACATATATAAAAATTTTGTTTTTGCAGAGTTTTCTTGTCAGATAAGAATTTAACTACGCAGCGACGATGGACCTTCATCTTTTCTCTATACCCCTCTTTCAACTCTTGAAGGCAAATTTAAAATCTGCCATTGTCAATTCCGCGTTTTCATATTTCTATCTGCTTTCAATTCTATCACATTCCATCATTTTTATCTTCTCCCCAGGCCAATATTTTCCAGCACAATAACGCACGCACTGCGACGGATCAAAATAGATATATAAATATCTCCCTCTCTCACTCTCTCTCTCAAGTCGTTCTTCCCCCTCCCCCTTCCGCTCCCTTGTATATATCCAAAAAGAGAAATAAAAACAGAGAAGGAAACTAAAGAGCATAGACCACACCTACCAATTCCGGAAAACCGACTTCACCGGTGCAAAGAATAGAGAGGGAGAAAGTTAAAAAAAAAAGGAGAGAGAGAGAAAGGAAGGGAAAAGAAAAAGAACGAAAAGCGAAAAAAATAATGCAACGATTTTAAATTTGGGCTTTTTCAGATATTAGATATAAAGCTGTGAAAAATATATATTTCGAGAAAGAATTTTTAGAGAAAGGTGCAAAATAAAAGACTTATAGGAGAAAAAGGTGTTTGGGAAGTCCTTTGTAAAAAAACCACGGAATTTTTCAGAATAGTTAAATCTTTCTCTAAGAGTACAAATAAAAGAGAGAAAAGAGTATTGTGAATTCACTCAGAAACACTCATCCAAATAATAGATTCTCAGTAATAATATTTCGATTTCGTCGGTATAGTGTACCTTAATAACTTCAAAAAAAAATTGCAGGTTTCTGAAAGAGTATAATATTTTGCATCTGCGTGTTCCAAGAAAAGAATTCATAGATTGAATATATTATTGAACAATTCTTACCGACATTTCATTATCACTCCGAATAAAATTAATATATGGCGTAATGTAATAATATTCTGACGAAATCTGAATAAAATGATTCATAGCTTTGAAATTCAAAGGAATGTATATCAAATTTAAATATTATATTTATGCTTCATGCAAAGAATCTTTTATCTGAAATAGGATTTAGCAGTTTTGTTGAGATTTTAAAAATTTAAGCTACCTTGATCGTTTTATATCTAATAAATTGATTGATTGTATACTGAAGGATTGAATTCTCATGCATATTCAAAACATCATTACAATAAATGATAAAACATCAATTTATTCCTGTTTATGGTTGGAGTAAGCTCATTTGGCATTAATAACCCGTCTGTTTGAAACCATTACGCAAATTTATCTTAAAAGTTAAATAATTATATTAAAGTAATTATATTTATAAATTTTAAATGGGTTACTTGTATCTTAGTTTGAATAAAAACATATGTATATTTAATTCCACTGAATAAAAATGCATTTTAACTGTAAAGTACTAAAAAAATTATTATTTGAATATCTTGCATATTTCTTTAAAAATAACTGGCTGGCTGTGTATTGTGTACCTTATAAATTAATGAACTTCTTTATATCTTGTTAAAATCCCGATACACACAAAAAATAAAAATTATCTTAGAAACTGTAATAATTTAATACTATTAATGGAAAATGTACAGAAGTCCTCTTAACAAATGTCTGTCTTTACAATAACTTTCAATATTTATCTCAATCTCCCTTGTATTACTGGAATGTGTTGAGATATTGCATAATATCGTAAAATCGGAAAAGTTGAAAGCATTTTTTAAATTTATTTTTGTTTTTCTTTTTATATATGTTTAAGATGTGTGTGGTTCATGTTAAATAACATTAAATATATAATTTTCTGGCTATATTTTCTGTACTGTAATGTTGCTTAAATATTTTAAGCCATTATTTGACTTTACAATTTATTCAAAAATAATTATTTTACTATTCTTCTGTACAAATTCTAGTTAAGATTTTAATTTTATGTATTCCTCATCACTAAAATTGTTTTTTTAAAATATTGTATTCATTATGAAATTTTAGATCTGTGAAATTTATCAAAAGTCTTAAGTAATTCTTTGAATCAACAAAATTCAATATTCATAAATATCCTATAAACAGTTTTTAAATATTACACAATTTATGATGTGATTTAATTAATATTCCAAAATTAAGTCATACTACCAGTATCGATTATATGCTATTTAATTTTTTTAAAAAAATTGAAAACATAAATAATATGAGAATAACAAAAAGGAAATATTTAATTGTAGTCGTGATATTAGAATCTAAAGAATATGTCTGTTTAACATTTACTGAAACTTCATCTTACAAAGATTATTACTTCTGAGCGTAATAAAAGGAGTAATTCAATTTACTATTATTCATCATTTATTTAATATTCTATCATTACTTGTTCAGTTTCGACTCATTTTTATCAACAAGTAATTTTTTCTAGGTAATTCTTCCTTTTCTAAAGTTTAGTATTCTGTATTAAAAAAAGTTTATCACATATTTAACATAGTATAATTTTTTATCTTATCTTGATGCTCTTTTTATAAACAAAGCATGTACTAGTGGTCTTTTATCTTCAATTAAATAAATCAAAATTTATTTACCAAAATGATGCAATCCTCTGAATTTCATTTCAGTGTTTATCTCTGTCTACAAACACGAAAAAAATATTTCTTGATATCGTGCAAAACTCCCTAGTTACATTCATAAAAATGAACAATCTAAAGTAATCTTACTTTGGAAACTTTCAACATCTTTTAAAAGAAATTAATTCGTACACGCGTTGGAACAGTTTAAACAACCCTAGAGATAATTTATCTTCTGGGTTAGAATGACAGTCTTATTACGATCCCATTAGTTTTCATAATTGTTAAACTGGCACCAGCTGTATTTCAAAGAGGAAAATTCCACGGCGTTGGTTAACTTCCTTTAAACGATTACCCAAAAGGAAGATTAATTTCTAAAATGGCAATTACGATAAGTAACATTTTGAGATTTTGATCGAGTTAAGTTGGTAATTAGCAATGATTGAAAGGTATCGCATCTCGCTACTGTGAACTAATAAAGGTCAATAATTTAGCACTCTTCAGAAAATTCCCAAATAAAATCAGAGTATACTATATACGTATATTCGATTGCTTTTAGAAAACCAATTCATTAAGGATTACCGTTGTCTTACCGAGCATTAGAAGACTTAGTGAGTCTTAAAGGTTTCAGCTTTGTTTTAGTTCTTTTTTTATTTTTCAATCAAAGGAGTAAGCCGGCTCAACAACACTTAGAGAAGTAGTGCAAAAATGGGAGGGTTAATTTCGCTGAAAGAGTTAAGAAAGGAAAGTGGTTAGCCATTGAAAGGATAGCGCTTAAACCAGGATGTCTCGCAAAATTCCTGGCAAATTAGTTTTCGTTTTAGATCATTATACTTCACTCAAATCTTTAACATTCAAAACAACCGAATTACACTATTTAATATTTTATGAATCGCAACCAAACTTCAGTAGGATTAAGATGTTAAGTACTGTTTTGGACAGGTTCCAATCAAAATATTTCCAAGCTTCAGTGCATTTTGATTTTGATTTTTGTCTGTAGTTCTTATCTTCTGATCCAGTTGCCATACTCAGTTGCCTCTTGCAGAGAATACTTTAGAAACAATTAAAAAATTCCTCAAGCCTAGGTTTTTTTGTACTAGGAAATTTATTTATCGTGATTCTTTGTATATAACCAAATTTTACATCCCAGTAACTTTTTTAATTTTTAACTTTTAAAAGCAAAATTTCAAACTAAGTTAATTATTTCAGAGAGTTTCTTGTACTAAACTATTACAATATGATTAAAACCAAAAGAATTATTAAAAAGGCAATTTATTTTAGAATTGTGGCTTTTTAATTTAATTTTAAGTACTTTGCAAATTTTAAACGTTTAGAATTTTATGTTACAGATGGTTTCTATGTGTATTAGAAAAACTACAGGAAGCATTGATTATCTCTTCATGTTTGCTAATAGTAGTTCTACGCTTTAATTCAATTTTTTGTGTAGCAAAAATTTGTTATTGTATAAATGAATACAATGAATCTTCAGGATCAAACATCATGTACTATTTTCTTTAATACATTTATTTTGATTTTAAATTACATTTGAAAGAAAAAAGACACAATCAAAAATACGATATATTTCCTAATATAAATGTACCATCTCATTATTTATTTATCTTCATGCTTCTTTTCATATATGCTTAGTGATTTTCAAAATAACCATTTAGTAATAAATGCCATTATATATTTATTTGATCCAAACTCGTACTCTACATTTACGATAGATAGAAAAAGTTGCTAATAACTATATGATATAGATACTAGCAATATTTACTGAATTGAACAGTTTGTATTTATGAAACATTAGGAAAACGGGAAAAAACTGTTGTTGGACTTGTTATTTTTCTTCTATTCTTAAAATATCTATATTGATATTTTTCAGACTGTAACTTCTTTACATTCTTAGCAACATCTAGCTAAAGAAATGAGACAAACTTTGTTATTGTTATAGTTATATATATATATATATATGGGTTGAAAAATATTCATCTGTAATAGAGTGAGTCTCAACTTTGTTTTATTTTAGGGATCAAAGAATTCGCTATTTTTTTTTTTTCAAATATCCCAACTCTTTCTCCATATGATATCATTTTCACTATTTTCTTTGAAATCCTTCTTCAAACATTTAGTGAAGGTAGCTCGTGAGTGGAGGAAGTATTTTATAAACAATCGCTCATCCTATAAGTGCTCAAAGATGGGTTTATTGAGTGTGCTTTATTAAGTATTTTTTAGCTTAACAAATATTTCTACTTAACTCAACATTTTTGCGATATAATGGTATAGGTAATTAAAATCAAGTGTACTTTTTATTATTTTATAAGTAGTACATTGTGATAGTTTTATGAATGACTATTTGTGTTTTAAAATGGTATTTTCATACATTATTCTGATAGCTCATTGGAATAAATAAATGGAAAAAAAGAACTATAGGGGGGGGAGAAAGAGAGTGAGTAAATTTTTGACTTTTAAAAATATTAGTAATTTAATGCTTACAAATTTTATTAAAACCTTAAAAAGTTTCTTCTTGATACGATATTCGTAAATTAAAATTAAGTAATTTAAGTATTAAGTACAAATTGGAAAAACGCATTGTAAATAGAGGAGCCAAATTAGTAATGTATAAATTATTAATAAGTAAATTTAGAACAGGCAAAGAAAAAAAATATGTACGTTATTTGGGAACAAAATACAGGAAAAACTTCACCGCAAAATTGAGATATAAATTAACATATATTTCATATCAAGAAGAATCTCCTTATTTCTCGCAAAACTGGAACCTCAGAAAAGTCGGATAAAAATATCTTCCAATTTTTCTGAGCAATGTGTCTGTCAATCTAAAATCCAAGTCAATGCTATATCACATGTATCAAAAGTATGTGTTTTATTATAACATTAATTATTATGTTTTATTTTCTAGCGTAATTTTACCTTATGATTTGGAATGAGTGAAATATAAGTCAGCTTATATAAATTATTTTCTATACTTTCAGGACACTGTGTGAAGTTGGCTTAAAGCTTAAATATCGTAAATTTGTAATTAAAAAGTTCCTTACATGGAAGAAATCATATGTAAGAAAAAAAGAATTAGTAATTCTTCTCATATATTCTCCAAATAAATCTTGGAAGATAAAGTTATGAGATTTTTTTGTGTGTACGAGGATGGTTGAAAAAGTACGTTTTTATGTTTTTGAAGATTGGTGCCATTACTAAGGCAAATCAGAAATACCACTGGGAGCTTCCAGATTTTAAACGGCGTCAGAACAAATTTCAGATTCATTCATAAATTAATTTATATTTGGCAATCATTTGTTGACAAATAAAAATTTGATTGGGGCCACGAAGAGGCATCGTTGTCATTTGGTATCGAGTTACCTCGCCGATGAGTCTTGATTCATCATTATGTACCGAAAACCAAAAAATAATCAAAATGATGAGCCCTTTCCGGTGAATCTGCTTTAAAGAAGACGAAGATAGTCTCACCGGCTTTAAAAATTATGGAGAAGATTTTTTGGGATGTGAAAAGCATTATACTCATGAACTCAGAAAGAGTGCAACGATAAATGGACATTATTACAAAGAATTTCCCCATTCTCATTCTATTTCGCGTTCTTAAGATGAGTACTTTCTGAACTAGCCTCGTATATGATTTCTTTTAATCATGAAGACACATTCAACTTGCATTCAGTTTTTTTTTATCAATCTGTAAAAAAATTACAATTGAAACCAAAAATTGTGAAGAAAAAAATCTTATTTATAATAATCTAATATACTCAAACTTCCTCCATTATTATTTTTTTTTTTTTACTTTTTCCATTTATAATGTGTATAATATTTTAGATCATCAATTTATTTTTACATTAGAATCTATTTATTTGCTTAAATTTTATGTTAATGGTTACCAAAATTCAATCATAACGTTACATCAGCAAGTGATCCCTAACTTTTAAAATGATACAATTTTCAACTCAACACATTAACATCATAACAAATTAAATCCTCTAAAAATAACAAATAAGGGATTTTAAATAATTTATTAATGAAAACAGTCTAATATTAGTGGATTTCAACACTGATAATATCTCAGTAATGAAATTTCTTTTTTGAATATTTACAGTTATTTTGATAGAGCCTGATCACTTTTTATTTCAATTAATAGATTTAATAATAAATTTTTTTTATATAATCTGTTCCTGCAAATTCATATCTTATCATTTTAAACGACGAACATATGATTGTACGTTAATGTGAATGTCAGTTTCATGTATTCATTAACAAAAGCTTAAAATTATTTAAAAATTGATGATTATAATAAAATATTTATATAATAAATATACATCAGAGCAATATAAATATAATATTATCATAAGATCAGGCTAACGAGGTCTAATTTTATCCTTAATTAATTTAAATAGTTCTAGAATTCAAATGATGCTAGGCATTCTCACGATATATATGGGGAGGAGTTGCTGAAAGCAAAAAATTTATAGAACAGTATGAAATCGTACTAATGAATCAGTAAAAACATTATTAAACTTCACATTATATATAAATAAATGAGCAAATTCATTTTAATGCTTATTTGAAGTTAAGATTAATCTCAAAGAAAATTAAAAGCCAAAAATGTGAAAAAACTGCATTTTAAGAAACAAACAGATTAGAGAGCTATAAAGATCTGAACTTAAATGACTGTATTTGTATAATTAAATGTTAGCTATAAAGAAAAAACTTAAGGTTCAAGGTTTAAAATTGAAATATTTTGGAATTAATTAAGGTATAGTGAGTAGTGAAAAATAGATTCTGAATATGAATAGCAAAATGGAATAACTTAATCAGAGTCATTTCTAAAATACATGAAGAATTAGTTTTTGCTTTAAAAAATAATACCCTATCTTCACCTTACTTTAAGCATATTATGAAAACGTAAGTACCTTAGAAGCATTACATTAAATCAAATTCTTAAAATTTAATGATAAAAAAAAATCTCTTTGAGTAACATGATCCTCATTTTTTGTTTAAAATGTGTAAAAGCATTATAAAATTGATTATGTCAAACTAGCATTTCAATTCTGTGAATAATAATTTGTGAGAAATAAATAAAGAAGATCATTTCTTTTTTTAAGATGTTAATAAATGATCATTATCGTTTTAATATCTGTTTTAATTCACAAATGGTATTGATGAAAATCATTAAATTTTCAATAAATGAGAGAGACAGCTAAGCACATATACTTTTGATTAGCAAAATTTATATAATTTTTTTAAGGTTTTAACATCTATATACATTCAGAAAGTTTTGTATTTCTTACAATATTATAATTAAGTTTCAATTTAATTTTCTACAAAGTTGCGAAAATAATTAATTTAATCCAAATGTAGAATTTTTCAAAATAAATTTATGATATATATAAAATATTTGTACTGTTTTACTGTGCATAAACAACGCCATATATATTTTATCATATATAAAATTTTACTGCAATAAAATAAATAGTATAATATTGAAAATGAAGGATTTATTGATTTATTGATCAATTCTTAGACTTCAAATTAACATCTTTGATTTTATAGAATTCTTGTAATATAATATTATCATAATTCAATAAAGAAAAATCAGTTATTAATATCATTTAGAATATTCAGAATATTAATATCATTTAACTAAAAATGGCTCTCACTTCAGTTTTGTTACTGAATATATGTATGCTGTTCAATGATTTTTGATTTCATGAAACAATGTTAAAAGTAAGATGCTAAACATTCAATTTTAATGAAAAATTCAAACGTTGTACAAACAGATCTAAAATTTTGATGTAATTCACAACTAATGCATATAATCGTTAGCAATCTTCCTTTGATACTTGAAAGAAACTCATGTTCTAATGTTGAAAGTTTTTCATACATCTCCGTGATGCAGATCTGAAACACATATACAGTCAGTTAAAATAATTGTATTTTAAGTAAATGCTCTTATTTTGCTAAAAAAATGAGCAAAATTTATAAACGGCAACTTTTAAGCATAAGAACTGCTCAGGTAGATATTTAAGTTAAAAAAATTTAGTAAAATATTACAATCAGTTGAAATAATAAAATTTGAAAAATAACTTAAATTATGATGATTCTCGATATTAAAAGTAACAATAGTAATATATATGTAGTGTTTTAATATATAAAAATAAATTACACATACGTATTCTATCTGTTAATACTTTTAAATCCAATCTAAGGAAACATAGCTACTGTAGCATAGTTAAAACAAGTCTTAAATACAACTTATTTCTGAATTTATTTCTGAAACATTTCTGATAAAACGAATAATAAAACTTTGCTTATTCTTAATGTGGCATTTCTAAAAATGATGCATGTCTTTTGCGAATCATTTATAACAAAACTTCCATTACCCTAGTCTCGATTCCTACTCCGTTGCAACCGTCTTCCCAGCAACAATCAGATTGATAGTTAGATGTCTGTCGCGAGTTTTAAGCGTAGAGAAGAAGGGGGGAAATATATTTCTCCTTTTTCTCTGTACTTATCAGAACCTATAGCTCGTAACTAATAAAGTCTTTTTCAGTTCTAAAAAATAATATATCTTTCCTCAGAACGGAAATCGTCTGTCTCAAAACTTAGAACGACACTTGGTCAGGTTCCAGATGGATAATTTTCGAATCTTACGTGTAATTTAACTCAGCGTTATACTCAGCGTACTACTGCGAAAAAACTGTATAGAAAGTGTGAGCCAAAATTTTCGCAAACGGGTACCAAAATGTTGAATAAAAGCTCCCAAAAAGTGGATAATTCAATTCTGATTGTCGATGGACATTATAAATCAAACGCCAGCCTTTAATCTCACAAAGGCTGTCACATCCGCATGGTATTATGATATATAGTTCTTACAAATGGTGATTGATGACATAATAGATGACATAGTCGCTTTTAGAGCTCACGGAGCTGGCCACTTTGTAAAAGGTCAGTTTTTTTCCCTCCTCTTCTTACGTCAGGGCCTTTATGCATTTCCTTTTTTCTTTCTAAATGTATTTTTGGACAGTGGTAAAGTGATATGAGATTACTTTGTCTTCCTCTATTTAAAATGTAATTTATTTGAAAAGAGTCTTTATACGTCAAGAAGTTATTGTACCTCCTGTTTTATTATATTTTGCGTTTAAATGTCTTTACAGATTCCCAATACAGGAAATTTATTGACTAAAATTTTAAAAGATTGTGTTTGTTATTATTTGCAAGAAGTTAAAGAATGTGAAATTAATTTATTAAACTTTTATGCATAAAATGTAAATAAAAATTATACAATAATTATTTTGTTTTTCAAGAGTATCGTTCATGAAAACAGCACATTCTTGTAGAAAGAAATTTAAAAATTGTACGCTAAATAAGGAATTGTGTTTCATTTTTGTTTGACGCAGAAGTTAGTTCTCTCTCTATCGAAGAAAACAGTACAACAATACATATCTATAACACATTAAGGGTCTGTGGAGTCCTTTTGATGCAGGAAGCGAAAACATTACCAGAGACTTAAAAAATAACAAAAATAATGAACTAATCCTCATGAAAACAGGCTCCTCATACACCATTATAAAGGTAAACAAACAATTCTTGCCTCACTTCTGACTGGGAATTCATTTCTCTTTAAAAATATACAAAAAAAAAACATAATATTATTACAAGTCTTACTTAACTATTCTTTCCAGATTTAACATTAAGCACTTTATAAATTTTTGGGATATTTATGTGTCCCCTTATTAAACATGCGCTTAATGTTACGAGTATACCTCGAATGTGTATATATATATATATATATATATATATATATATATATATATATATATATATATATA
>BMAW01132833.1:242727-265805 GCA_019974015.1 Nephila pilipes | reverse complement strand
ATATATATATATATATATATATATATATATATATATATATATATATACATATGGGGGTAGTTTATAATAGCTTATAAGAGTATTCTGACATGTAGTTTTCATTGTAACATATAATATAAATATTACTTATTATTACTAACTATTTTCAAGTAATTCTCTTATTTTTAGAATTTTAAGTTTAAAGTAAACAAAAATTTCCTTGCAGTGAGTGGCTGCGATAGCCTAATGGTCATGATCTCAAACTCGCTGCCGACGTCGTTTCTGTCGAGTCGTGGGCTTGAGCCCTGATGCCACGAAAGATCTACCTTGTAATGGAATTGATGCATATCAAAGCTATCGAGGCTCCATGTCCTTCAGTTGACGAGGTGTGGAAATTTTATGAAGGTGGAGCCAGTTCAGATTTTGACCTCGTCATTTGATCAAGATTCATAATTAAGTGATACGTCTCCAATAATTCTCGTGTTGCTTCTAAGTGCGACGTTAATAAACAATCAATCGATCAAAAATCCTCCTTGTTTTTCTGAATCTACTGTAATTCCCTTTTTGATTAATTCTTAACTTTTTATTAATTGGTTGTATTGGGTTTTTTTTTCTATTAGAATTATTTTAAAATAACACATGTTCTTTAAATACCTTTATATTTTTAAATGTATTAAAACTGCAATATTTCAACTTTCACCAATCTATGTGAAGAAAATAAATTCTAGTTTATTTTGCATTCCCTTCCCCCTTATTTTACACAGAATTAATATTACACTTAAGTTACTTAAAAACTAAACAACTATTTTTAATGATGTTGAAATGAAAATGTTACATCATTAAGAAACACAATTTAGCCGTTATATTTTAAACTAATCATTTTAATAACATCATGTACTAGCTACCACACAGTTCTAATATTTTTGTTTAATATAAATATTTAGTTAGAGAGTTAATCCCCTTAAATGGTATCTGTTTATTCAATTTCTTTCATTAGATTGCTTAGAATTTATCTATTTATCCAGCTTATCCTGATATTCCTTATCCATTTACAAAGGGCAAAGTGCGTATTGTTTTGATCGAGAGTCTTATTTTTATTTATTCTGGTATGAGGTTTGCTCTTATTTCTGCTTTTACATTTTATTAATGATATAATTCTTCTGCATTGATTCTGTTTCTTCAAAAACGCCCATGTTCAATTCTCAAAGTTGTTTTTGCAAGTATGTAATAGGTGAAGTTCAAGTATGTAAGCCTTTTAATTTAACATTTAATGGCACCTTTAGACGTAGTCGAATGGAGAGATTGATGTAATGAAGATAAACGATTGATGTGAATCGTATTTCTTTCTATAGTGAAAACATCACCAACAGCCAATGTTTAAACTTTGGTGAGGATTTAGACTAAGAGTAACTTTCTGATTTCCTGAGTTATTAATTCAATTTCGTAAACCAATGTTTACTTTTAGTTACCTTTAGAATTAAGAGTTGCGAATAATGAAAACGAATCATTTTAATTCTTAACATGTCTTGTGTGTGTCTAGCTTCATCAAACCGTGAAAATATTTAATTTAATTTAATATAAATCTAAATTTCATAATACAATAACTAATCTGATTCCAAACAATTTAATTAAATAAATATCTAACGACAACTTAACATAAAAAACATACAAGTTAACATTTTAAGAAAATCAATAAAATGTATCTAAAGCAATCTTTATATCAGTGTCTTAAACTTATGAAAACTTTCTATCATATTTCAATTTATTCATTCTTAGCAGAATTTAAAACAGGATTCACCAGCCACTGCTGATTATTAATCTCACTGTTTAAGCGTTTCCTACTTGAAGGTTTAATAAATTACACGCACTCTTGCAGGTGATTAAATTTTGATATTAAACCAGGCAACTATAAAAATAAATAGAGGTTTTAGAAAATTAAATCAATTCTGGCTGGCGCTCATAATCCAAGACAGAAGAGATTTAATAATCCAACACGACTTTTCTTGGTTAATCCAGAGTATATATATTTAAACGTGTGATTTATGTTATTTGGTTATGAAATTTAGAGAATGATACGAAAACTTAAATTTAGAAAGCAGTCTGATCGCAATAGCTGGACTTAAGGTAACTATTTCTACAGAAATACAAGGAAGGATTCGTTATATATATATGACTTATTTGCTGAAGAATATTATATTCATTATAGAATACATTCCGTTGTTTTCGAAAATGTGTTATTGCGTAATTTTTTAGTTTAAAATCATGAATTTTTTTATGAATTAAAATAAAATAACAAAAATTAGAGGAAGTAATGTATGCATCGATACTTATTGAATTTGAAAGTTGTGAAAGGACACATGAACACTTTTCCTAGATTATGCTCGTGAATTATATAAAAAATATTTGTAATTATTACATAATATGTTATTGTATTTATTTTAATGTTATCCAGAAAATTTATTTTTATCAACTAATACTATTTTCAATCATCAAAAGTATAAAAAAAATGCTCATTTCATTAAGTGCATTTATATTTTTTAAAAAAAGTTAATTAAATCTCTACCTATGAATAAGAACATTTTGAAAAAAAATGGATTTTTTTAATTAGATTATGATACAACAACACAAAAAAAATGTTCATTTAAAGTATGCCTTGAAAGACAACTAAAAATAATGTTTCAGCACATCAAATACAATATTGTATGTACAACTGCAAATAACACTCAAGCAAAGAAAATTTGTTCTTCACAATGTTTAAGACTGAATTAAGTGTGACCCATTTCTAACATCATGATAATAAAGAATAAATTACAAAGAAAAAATGTCATAGCATATAATATTATAAAAGCTATTGAATGTCACATACACTAAATGTTATAATACCTAATGATAATTAATGTAAAAGTGAGAAATGAAAAAAACCAATCGCCATTTGATCACTGAAAGGTAAACTTTTAAAAATCAAATTTCTTATAAATTGTTGCAAGAAATAAAGAGCAAAAAAGGGGGAAACATAATTTTATTGTTAGGTAAAATAAGATAACATTTTTAATGAACTGTATGTTTTATTTCAAAAATATGATCGATATAAATAATTCTGAAAAATAAACTATTTTTGAAGTTTAGAAAATAAATAAATGTTTTTTTTTATTTTTAAATATACTTCAAAATTGCAAACAGCACTATAAAAAAATTTGAAATGTTTATTTCGTAACTTTTTTATAAGTATTTCTACTTTCTTAAACGTTATCTTAAATATTTCGAGCTTTGTTTATATATTATTTACGTAAATATGCTTCATTAAAATGGAAAAATATATTACAAATATGAGTAGTTTTTTTTAAGCATTTTGCCATAAATTGAAAGTACTTTCATAGAAAAAATTTATTGGAATTCTGTTTCTGATAAAGAAAGCTTTTTATGGTCAAAATTCAATCTATTCATATTTATATATTCAGTTATTACAAGAAAAGAGTCTAACATAGATTGAATTGGATTTATTTAACTCAAGACAAAAAAAAAACATTAAAATCTATGAAGGAATGAAATAGAAGGAATGAGTAATGTAATATCTAATATTTTTGAGTGAATTTCTTGTTTATCCTAAGAAAGAATATAAAAGTATACTTAAGATAAGCAAATCTTTCTTAAAAACATTTTGAAAATATTTCAAACATATATATATGTGATAAATATGTATAATACAGAATATGCCTAACAAATGCATTTTCAATTCCTTCTGTTGAATATGATACTTTAGAGAGATATTCTTGCAAAACTATATAATTTCAGTATATAATATGTATGTACACTGATGTTAACCACCTATATTTTTTTACAATACAAAGTATGTGAACTTAGAAGGCTAGGGATATATTTTCACTATTTTTTTCTTATTTTTATGGTTTGTGAGAGAAGATACTTGAGTTACGTAAATTACTTTCGATTAATTCAACAGAAACTAATTAATTAATTAGATTAATTCAATAAGCCAAAATTACTTTTCCCTCGCATTAGTGTAATATCATTAATACATTATCTTTTTCTACGTAGAAGTAAACAATTTTATTACAGAAAATAACGACATCACTCTCAAATAATTATTAGATTGTTCAGAAGAGGAATGCCTCCATTTTTTAAAGGACAAACTTCTTGCCCCGTAGTTTGCTCAACCATTTCTCAAAAAAATATTTTCAGTTATTAAAAATCTATGACAACTTAATTATAAAAAGATTTCATTACATTTTTTGTGTATGGGTCCCATATATATATCATTAATTTAAGCTTATTTAATAAAGTTTTCCTTTGATATCGTATATTTTTCGCTTTCTTCTCAAATATCACATCCCACTTCGTATTAATTCAAATATTGATAAATAAATGAATTGCAATAATTTAATATTCATGTGGATTCATAATTAACAGAATTGGTCATCGGGATGAAAAAGAAACTGAGTTTAAATAAAATAAAACAATCAATGTTTACTTTTTTACTCTTGATATACTGTATTAAGTTATTTCCTTATCCTAACAATTTTCAAATGATTAAGAAAATTTATAAAGAATGGAGCTTAAAACTATGAAATATAGCTATTGAGCTACTGAATTATAAAAATGTTATGAATATTTCCTTATTTTTGTCTTTATCCGAAAATAATGTTATAAAATTTCCATCCAGTATTTCACCTTTATCTGAATTATTTATTTTAAAGACTAAATACATCGGAGATATTGAGAATATGAATAGAAAGTTTTAATTACCACTTGAATCATTATTAATCATTTTTCTTAATGCATGCATTGATAAATAAATTTACTGTTCAAAAAATGAGTAAATGTTGGTTCTAAATAAATAATCTTCGCTTCAGCAAATATAATAAAAATAAAATAAGGAATTTTTCGATGAAGTGAAATCATTCCTAAATAATTTATTCTTATTTTATAAGTCATTAATAATTTAATTTTAATCTATTTAATTTAAATTCGTTTCCATCCCAGATTAATTTTAGTGAACCTTTATATCGTTTTATTTGTTAATTCCACATTGATCTTTTCAGGGAAAAAATTATTTTTACATTCAGCATTACTAAATTTATGTATGTATAAAAAATTTATTTTAAAGTTTAAAAATTACACGATTGTATTTTATCATCATAAAAGTGGATGATTAATTTTTTATATTCAGATATAAGTAACAAAAGCTTTCAATAAAAACAGAATATCGTTCTATCTCATGTAATGGGAACTGCTTAAAATCAATCAAATAAAAAAAAAAGAAATTTCAAATATTTCTGTCAATAATGTCTCTAGAGTTCCTGAATTCTCTAATACATTCATATGTCCAAATCCATCTCTTCCTTCGACAATTTCGCTTATTTTTAACACAATTTTTCTTGATGTATATTTTTCGTAAGCTTTCACGTCATCTTATTTCTTTCATCTATCTAATTCAATATATGTCAAACCTGTCCTTCATTTTAGTCTCATACTTTTTGCTCATTGTCAATCAGCTCAAAGACGCCTCTTTATTTTTTTACTACTTAATCATCTTTATTTCTAACATCAGATATGAATGTTCCTTGTCTATGAGTGACAGTTTTCATCATGTTTTTCAAAGGATTTTTGTTCTGTTTTATAGCAAGAATGTATAGAGAAATACATGAAGGTGTGAAACTGGTTTGTTTCTTAGAATTTAATAAATTACTGGTAAAATAAGTAGTTCAAATAATAAAAAATATAATATTTTATACTTCTTTCTCGGTTATGAAATAAGATTTTAAATTGTAAATTTTTTATTTAAAAATAAGTCTTGATGTTTCGCTCTTATTTTTATTTTTACATTTTGTAAGTGATTTTATTCTGTATTTTTTATTCTACCTCTGGCTAGTTGGCAATCCTTTCCCAAAATAGTTTATACAAATATGAAAATCCAAATTGCATTTTCTAGTTTAGAGTATACCGTCTTTCTTGAACTAATTCGAGAAGAAATACTGATGTTGTAAAATACACTACTTCCTAAGGAGAAGAATAACAGCCAAACACCATTGTAGCTTTAACGAACTGAATTTAAAACACAATGGCTTAGGTGTAAGAAAATATCTAACTTCATTAATTTTTTTTTAAATACGCAAATTTTTTTTGTTTAACAATTCTATTTACCTCAAGTTGAAACTAACTTTATTTTATATCTAAAGCTGAGAGACTGGGAAATCATTTAGTAAGAAATATCTGAAGTAATTTTAAATCGTATTCTAGGTCAAACTGTATACACTTACTCATGTAGCATTTGTATAATTTTAGAATATAATAATTTAAAAATATTTTTTTCTTAAGGTAACAGAAATTATAATTTTTTCCAGGAACATAAAGAATTCTGATGTATATTATTTTATTACTTAATTTGATCATAGGAAAAATATAACTAGATAATTCTTTTAAATTCTTGGGATTCCCATTCATAGAAAATATTTCATTAAATATTATTCTTATAAATATGATGTTAAAAGAATGTGAAGAACACCTTAAAATAATATAATAAATTTACAGTAGTTTTAAGTCTTCTCAAAAATTTTATATTTTATTTCTAATTTATATATATTAATTCTCAGAATTAAATTTTTTCCTCAAAAGTGTTCTCATATCACAAATTAATTCAAATTTTAAAGGAACTAAAATATTTATAAACGTTTTAAAATGACTGTAGTTAAATATTTGAAAAAAACTGATTTTGAATAATCAGTACAAATCTTTTTATTAAATAGTAAAGTAAAATACCACAAAAATATCCCATTTCAAATGCTAGAATTCAAAACATTATAATTTTCTTGTATCATCCTCCCCTTTTTTCTAAAATGTTTCGAACCAGACTTTTGAAAAGGATGAGTCACACACAAATTTCGTTTGATTAAAATTATCGACATTTTTTAACTAAAATTCAATTTCATTTCAAGAAATGTTCAAGTAGGATACTTTGTTGTTCCTTTAATATTCTTTATTAATTTCTTATATACTTACTCGTTTAATTTAAAACAACACAATCATATTTAAATACCTATTGAAATTACACACACATAGATATACTTATACATAGCCATTTTATGCATTTTTTCTTCTAAAATAATTACTTCTAAGAATTTTATTATTTCTAAAAGTTATTATTCATTAGGATTTTGATATTTTTAGATTATTGATTATTCATAACACAAGCATATACTATTGTATTTACTTTATACTGTGTGTGTATATATATAGCTCAAAAGTAAGAAGTAAATTAAATTAATATTAAAAAACTATTATATAAATGCATATGATTTATAAGATATATAAATTAAATTTTAGTAGTCATAATAAATAAGCAAATCAGTGAAACTTAAAAATTGAAGAGGTGAAGAGAATTATTAAAAGAACAAATAAGTCAAAAATAGAAGAACAAGAAATTTAAAATGCTGTTTCTGGCTTTGAACAGAAATTGTGGTTAAACATGTTTTTAGATCCAAGCTATCATTTTCAGAAAAATACTGAAAATACTTTATAATAAAATTGGTAAAAATAATAATTCATTTGACTAAGGACACGCTATAGAAATACGGGACACAACACTCCTAAATAGCATACAAAAAGAATATTACTAAATAAAATTATAATTCTAATTTAATTTATTTACAATAATCTATTGCACAGCAAGTATTCCCAATTTCTTTGATTGTGCCCCAGTATGTATATATACTTAGCCTCCATATATATATACCATGTATATGTCTCTTATATATCCCCTATATATGTATATATATGCATATCCACGGTGATTAGTAACAGAAGCTTTTATGTATAATATTTGTATTTTAGGTGTTTCATTTCTATAAAGAAACAAAAAAAAACTCTTATTTTGGTACGTACTTGACTAAGGGCAAACAAATCGAAAACTGCTAACTTTGCAGTAACGATAGTACTTGGCCCAGGCAATTGAGACAGATGATCTTTTTGTAGCTTACCTATGAGAATTCTTGTGACAAATAAGGGTCATCTAATTTCAATCAGAAAATTTTATTTCGTATTTTTTTGTGATGACTATTCTCAAAATGTCAACCTTCTTTAAAAGAAATTGGTGTTATTCAGTTTTCTAAAAAATGAAGAAGTGATTAATAATTAGTTTCATATCTTTGGTAATTAGCCGAAAAACATTTTTACTAATTTTTTCTAGTATATATTTGTATTAAGAACTTAATTCTCTCTTAAATATGCCCGAAGTAAAAAACATTGAACTAACTATATTTAAATACTATAAAATTGATAAAAAAAATATGAATGTTTTTAATTATAATGAAGAATGTACACAAAAAAAAGAGATGTTATTTTTACTATTGTTTCCAATACATAAAATGATAGTTTTTTATGGTATGAATATTGTGCTTGTATTTTTAAGCTTTTAGTAATATTAATATTAAACTTTTAAGTGCATCTAAAATATTTAAAATGGTCAGTATTTTTTATGTACTTCGTATATTTCATAGCTAGAAAAAAAGAAATTTGGGAGAAAAATTTTGAAAATTTTTAAAGTATAAAGTATTATAATATACATGATTTTTCAAATTCAATTTAATTTTTATCTTTAGGAAAAATTTTAATGGAAAATAAAAATCATCACGAATTTAATTTAATTTAAATTTTAAAGTTTTAAAAATATTATTTTATGTTGATCTTTCTTATTTGTCCACTTAGTATGCTACTAAACTTTAAACTGAAAACCACTGGCCTTTTAATTTTTAATAAAGAAAACAAATTACAAAATAAGATTTTCAGTTTTTAAATCCAATATATATATATAAATATATATATATATATATATATATATTATTACCTGGGATATTTACTACCCCCATACTACATATTAATAATCTTTAAACTTTCTAAAGATTTAACTTGGATGCTTTGCTCTTTCTTTAAACAAAAGCATTCTAGTAAAAAGATTTATCCGAGTAATCACGAATAAGCCCTCAGCTCAATTCAACATTTTTTAAGCAGATAAACAATTTACCATGTTATTAGAAGCTCTAGAGTAAATCACAGTTTCTAAAAAAAGGCTATTTAATCAAACAAAAGTGGGTTTTTTCAACTTTAAGTAGCTTTGATAATTTTAAGAAAAAGAATCGCATTTAATTCATTATCATTCATTAAATACTAGAAACTGCATTTTTTTTTATTGCAATCTGAAGACACGCGTTGTTTTGTAAAAACTGATTTTGAAGAAAATTTCCGCAATTCTTCATTATAAAACAGAGTTTTTGAAAACATTTTCCATGCTAATAATCAACAAAATTAAACAATTTTTTTTTATTTAGTAGTACATGCATGACACTCTAGACATAACTTGCATTTACTACTGACAATTTAATACGTTTGGCATATTATATTTAAAAAAAACTGGAAAAAAAAATATATGTGTAATGCAAATTGCTATTCTTTCAAATACAAACTAAATTAGTGATGTAATATAATTTGGTATATGTATCGTTAGATTAATGGATAACTATTAGTAAAGTTTCAGGTTCCATCTCAAATGGAAACCTAAATTAGTAAATGTTTGATTTCCTGATTTTTTTTCCACAAGTACTGATTTATTTTTGAATTATAAGAAGTAATCTGAAATCAACAAAGTCACATGAAAATTTCAAAGTATTGATTAAAGAGCTATTAATGTAAATCAGGCTACTTGAATTCAGCATTTAAAAGAAATATATTTACTTGAACCTGATGCATTTACTTGAAACTTATAAAATATTTTCTTGAAACTAACTACACAGTTGGAGCTTATGTAAACTTCGTATTAAGGTATAAAAATTATTATAACTGCTAAAATAAATTACGATTTAAAAGTAAAAAGAAACATTGGAGCAAAATAAAATAACAATAGAATAGTAGATAAATTGGAATGTATGTAAAGAGAAGTACAAAAATTTTAAAAATAGGGGGGGGGGATGTTGAAAAGGTAGAAGTCTTTTTTTTTTTTTTTTTTTTTTTTTTTGAAAATTCATAATTTTACATTAATTTTTAAAGTACATTCTACATTTTTTTTATTTCAAAAAGTTTCAATTTATTAGTTATTTAAATTTCTTTTACTTTTACATGTATCTACAGTGATAAAAGCAAATTTTATTACACGGAAAATTTGAAGCTATTATTAAATGTTATACATAAGGTATTAAATTCTTAAAGAGCTACCTAAAAAACTTTACAGAAATCAATTACATATTTTCATTATTGTATTATTTCTTAAGCCCCACATGCAAAATTATTTATATATTCTTAGTTTAACATGTAAAACTCTTTCATGTTAAATATCAATCCATGTAAAACTCTTTCATGTTAAATATCAATCCATGTTCACTCTTTCTATTATCATGCCCTTTCCACTACACTCTTTATAATGAATATATTTAATAAAAAAGGAAATGGAATTTATATAAACTAAATTTTTTTTCCAGTTAATGTATTTCAAAAAGCATGTAAATAAAATTATATATGTTTAATCTCAGTAAAAGTTTATCTAAATTACCTATCAAGTTTGCTTCTAAAATTTTTTGGATATTTTTTGAATTTAATATTGCATTTTTATGGATTTTATAAGAAATAATAAATAAATAAAAATCTAATTATCATAAAAATATCATATTTGTAATAAAATTTTCTATTTTAATTTATTAATTTATAGTATTAATTTCAGTTATCAAGTTTCCTATATTAATTATATTTATTGCATAGTAACTTAGTTTTAGGTTCTGTGTAAAACTTCATTAAAGTTCAATTTAAATCAGTCACACGTGGAGGCACAATTAAGAAGTTGCTTTAACCTCAAAAATTTTTCTTTAATTTTTTCAACAACTAATTTTACTAATCAATATAATTTAGTTCAGAATATAACTACAGACTTATTTATGAACAAATTTAGAAGCTGAACCAAATTATAAGAAAATGATCCCTAATGAGATAATTATCAATATAGATATCAATTAGATAATTATCAATATATTCAAAATTATATAAATCAGTTAAGTTTTTGATTCTGCTAATTTTCACTCTTCAATAAGTTATTGTAATCATTATAATAGTTATCTTTTTATTAAAATATTATGTTGTTAAATATGGTAATAATTAAACTATTTTAAACTTTTTCCAATATTTACTTTAAAATGTAGTTTCATTATACTCTAAAAACTATTTTAGTTTTGAATGAAACAGTAGGGTATAAATTATTACGAATTTCAGTCTTATGCTTTTCAGCTTTTCATTTATACAGTATCATGTCATTAAATGTTACTTTTGGAATATTTACTCGTTTTCATAATATAAAACTGTTGTTCACAATCTTAAATTTTATAATATGCAATATTATGTTATTAATAACACTTATTTAGAATAGCAAATTTCAATTAATTTCTAAGTAATAATACATTAATTGTGAAAATGTTAGAAATGTTTATGTAAGAAAGTAAGTTGAATAATAAATACTTTTAAAATTTCTTTTTTTCTGATACATTTATCTGGAATAGCTACATTATAATTCAGAGAAAAAGTCTAAAAATATAAATAAATGTTGACATAATAATTAAAGAAACTGCCCTTAGACATTTTTGAATACTGAACAAAGAATCTCAACGTTTTAATTACTTTCTTTCTATTGAACTAAACTCAACAGTCTCAAAGTATACTAGATAAATTATATGCGTATATGCAGTAATTTTCACTAATATTTTTTCATAATAAAAAAGTATAATATTTCTTAAAATTTTAGTCTGCGAAAAATCATAAGCAAAAAATATTTGGAAATATATAGCAAATGTAAAGCAAATATTTCTTTCAGCTAACAAATCTTGAATTCTGTGATTTATGTATATAAAATGATAAAAACCTGAGTTTTGATAAGGTAATTTTCTGGTTTCGACAACAATTTTGAAGTAATAATTTTTGCCGTTTTTTTATGGTTTGACATTAATTTAGAAGCCTTCATTTTGTAAGTTATTTTAAACATATAAAAATTTGTCTACCCTTATTTTAATTGCTGTCTTTAATTTCATTTCAGGCTTCATTGGGCTAAATTTCACATTTTGATTTTCAGTAGGAAATTACTTTCAACAGAGTTTCTTCCAACAATCAGATTTTTACCGATAGTATTTAAATTTTTTTTTTCGAGGTTTAATAAAAATATTTAAATTTTCTTTTTGCAATAGAATGTTATGCATGTTTCAAATTACACATTGAAACTATTTAAATTTGTAATTTAGCTAAACCATGCAAAGCATTACTTATCAACATCTGTAATTTTCTTAAAGCAAGTAAAAAGGATTGTGCGAGAGTAGTATTAATTATCTACAGTAAAGTTTGTTCAATCCTTTTTTAACTGAATGTTATAGGATTTTTTTACATATTCTTTGTGTATTATTTATTGTGTGTGTGTATGTATGCACCCCACCAGTCAATTATTAATATATTTGACAGATGGGATAGATATTAATCTACAGCTATTTAAATAATAATTTCATAATTACATACTGATGTGCAAGAAAGTATTTAGTGTAATTTTCGATTTAATTCTAAACTGCCAATAAATAATGTTTTTATTTTGGATCATTTGTGATTAATTTATTATTTTAAAAATAACATTTTTTAAATTTATTTTTAAAATATTTTTTGTAATACTTTTATGCTTAAACAATGCAAATTTTAACTTCCTTTTTTTTCTTCCTGTTATATATGAATGAAGCAATTACAGATATCACTGAAAGTGAAAAATTATATATATATATATATATATATATATATATTGATTTTGACTTGAAAAACTAATTTCGTGGATATTTACATGTGATGACTTGGTGATTGATCTGTTTCACAATACGTTACTATTCTTAGAAGGAAGAGAATTAACTGCAATTATTTCCTATCTATTTGTCTTAAAGAGACTAAATACCTTTTTATCATTATTTATTTGATAAAAAAACGTGTTATTAAAATAATGAGATTTTTATTTATTTGATGTTTTTTTTCTTCAAATTATTGGTTGTGTTAAATGAAATTTCCTAAAGAGTATTGTAGAGTAATTGCAAAAATTATCACAAACATATTTATTTTAAAAAAATTGCTGCATTACTTAAGAATTATCAGAAAAATAATGCTCATACTTGTTTGCTTTATGTTTGCAATGTAAAACATTACAGTTTATTTAATTACTTTGATAACACGGTAATCCAACTAAGCCTTAACGAAAATTGTGCGAAAAGAGTGCAATAAAGTACGATAGATAGAGAGGATTACATTCAATAAATAAATATTTAAATATAAAAAGCCTTTATAATAAACACAAAAAGCATCTTTGCATAATACCTTATACATTGCCTTTGTATTTAATTAGTAATTATGAAATTAAAAATATGAAAACAAATTATACTCACAACTAAAAATGTGACAAACAAACAAAATGTAGTTTATTTCCCATTATATTCCTAAAACAGATTATATGTACTTACTCTTCGATTCCAGCTGAACGTAAGCAAATGTTATAAATGCCACTGATACTGATTACAATTTGAGAATCCGAAAGAAAACGAATTTAACAAGTGTGCTGCATCACAAGTAGAAATTCGTCTGAGAGGAAATCGCAACTAGGTAACCAAAAGGATAAGAAGCTTACACAAAACCTAATTAGGATTGTGTCATCAGCTGTTGAAAGAAGCATGCAGAATTAGAAAAACATAAAAAATAAAAAAGATTTTTAAAAGTAATATACTTAAATATGCAGATGCAAGGTTCGTATTTCTATATTAGAGTTTTGTTTTATTTTGTAAATTAACTGGGATTTTTTAATATTTTCAAATATGTTATCGATTTATTATAATATTTTAATGGATAATTTACTCGGTGCTTCCAAATTTTAATTCTTGAAGAATTTTAACCAAAGAACTTATTTTAGACGTTAGTAAGAAATTTCTTCGAATAATTTTGACATAAATTTACATTTATAGGAATTCAAAACATTTGAGCTCCAATAAAAATATGCCATATTTTAATGTAATGTGTTTATGCTGTTTTGACTAAGTTTTAATTTATATTGAGATATGAAGATCAAAACATAACAATAATACTCGTAGATCCCTTGTTTATTTTTAAAAACTTCTTTAATTTCAATCATGTTTCCTACTTCGACATTCGAGAATGAACTATTAGGAAATATTTAAATTTTATAATAATTCGTTTTGTTCACCAATTACAATTAACACTTTGAACATTATATATAGACATTCAAATGTTCACCAATTAACAATTTTTTATATAAAATTTGGGAAAGTGTGGTCATTAAATCTTCTGGCTCCATTTATGAACTATAATAACACAATTAGGCAGAACAAGTTTTAAAAACATATTTGCTTCTCAGTGCTTTCTTAACATTTTATAGTATCATATGTAAGAAAATATGCCTAAAAATATTTGAATTTGCTTAGAATAAATTAGTGATTTCTTATTGGATTTTCTAAACATTCTCGAAGAACTCTGCCTTGGTTGCCTTAAATTCATTCAGCGAAAATGCATTCAAAGGTAAGTAAATAGAAATATCATCTTGTTTACTTATCCATGAAGTAAGATTTTACATATTTTTATACATAGTTGATACATAACAAGAGAGAAAAATAAAAATATAGAAGAATGAAATCAATATAATCTGCTATTAGTATCGGTTTCGATCAATTAAGATTAGTTTTATTTGCTATTAGGTCTTGGATAAATAATAAGTAACGAATTGAGTTTAATATAACAATTAATTTCCTTCTTTGAGTTATCTTTCATATTTAATAATTAATTTGCAGATTGCGGCGTTAGGTATTTTCTACTATCTCTTCAAATCACCAAGAAAACTTATTAAATTATAAAACTTAACTTTAAATTTAGTTATACCAATAAGTTTTGGGGCTCGGTTTGTTCAAAGAACTACTTCAAAATAAATTATTTACTATTTTTTTTAAGAAAAGTAAAAAATAGTACAAACCATCTTCAATAGAAGTACATGAACTCCTCTTCATCAATCACTTATCATGATTCATCTATAACTGTTGTGTTTTTATGTAATACACGATCGCTATATTTTAATACAAATTCCAGGATACAATCTACAAAAAAATTGTAAAATTGTTTATACATGACTTCTATGACATTTACTGTGCTAAATAAACTAATATATGAAAAATAAAAATTTTTAAAATAAATTTAAATTTTCTTTGTTACATTTCATTATGCATTGATTTTTTTAAAAATGTTCAGTGAATTGACTAGTCTCTACAGCTTTTGTTTTTTGATCATGAAAATCACATTTGAATAACCATTTCAAAAATGAAACGTAAAATGAAAAAACAAATTTTATATTCTATAAAAACGTTATAATTCAGAATTTTAATGACTCATAACTACAATTCAATGAGATTCAAGAGAAAAGAAATGCTTCAATTTATCGATCGTATAATGTATCACAGAAATTTTTGGAATTTCTAGAAAGATTAACATGAACTGGTAGAATGATTCACAGTCAATAGCAAATTCTAATTTGGATGGAACAGCGATTCATTGCCAAAGGAGATATTGGAAATCGATGAAAGCTATCTCATAAATGTGATAGATTCTTTCTAGCCAATAACCGAAGCCTCAAGGAATATAAAGCAGTACAATTGCAGATTTTTGTAATATGAATGAACGGGGCTTTTATAATTAACTTTATTAAAGTAGATACAGGAATTGTCTTTTTTTTTTTTTTTTTTATTTATTCGAACTATAGTATTCGGGCCTAAAAAGGAAGAAAGAAATTCCACCTTTGTCTAAGCATTAATAAAATGATATAAAACGAATCTAAATTTGAGCTTAAAGTCACATTAGAATTGAATCTTAAGAAATACACAATATATACTCTTCCAAAACAAATATACACAAAATTCAAAATTTGCATCATTCGAACTAAATAAATTATTTATGACTATATAAAATTCTATAATGAATTCTTGGTTGATTGATGATTTGATGTTTAATGGTTTATCAACATTGCACTTAGGAGCAACAAGAGCACTTTGAAACAACAAGACAGACATCGTAATTTTGAACTTTTAATTTCCACTTCACTCCCAAGTGAAGATTTGGAGCCTCAATAGACTTAGCGTACATCAGTTTCGCTACATAAGGGATCTTCAATGGAATCAGGACTCGACCCCAAGATTTGACAAAAACATGACTTTTAATTCTTTAAAATTTTTAATGAATTTGGTGACACCCTCATTAAATCTGTCTTGTTCAGTCAATAATTTAATATACGTCTGGCTTCCGGACATGTTGAAATTTTATTACATTAAACAAAAAGGTATTTAATGAGAATAGTATCTAATGTTGTTTTAGTTAAATCCAACCTTTGGAAATAACACGAATTATCTTCTTCCTTCATAATTACACCATCTTTCGAAGCAATGGTATCTGAACACTGCGTCTTCTTTTCCGTCAGTTTCTTATCTTTACTTCTATACCAAAACGCTAGAGAAAAATGATGATCTTAACTCAAGTGAGCCAGCAAGGATGAAAACCCATTTAGTATACCCCTCTCACCTGTATACATTTGTACAATGAAAGTTGTAACGAGTTCGATTTGGTCAAATCTTCTAAAAATTAATTTAGCCCTAGATATGAATTAACAACTTCTGGATGTAGATGTCACACTTTTGAACTAGAACTAGTTAGTGATATTGACATTCTAATCGACACCATGTTCTTCTAATTTTTACTCGACAGCCAGACTATATTTAGAAGTAATTGTTTTATTTTTTGCAAATATCAAGGTTACATATTCAAAGTAAATGCGAGAAGATGATATTATATTAATTATAGGAACTCAACTTTCATCAAAATTCCATTCCATCACTTCTGCATGTTAATTCTTTCTCTTTTA
Organism: Nephila pilipes; assembly: GCA_019974015.1. Classification (NCBI taxonomy): domain Eukaryota; kingdom Metazoa; phylum Arthropoda; class Arachnida; order Araneae; family Nephilidae; genus Nephila; species Nephila pilipes. The sequence goes on along the minus strand of BMAW01132833.1, from coordinate 248,860 downwards.
AAAACTTCCATCACCAAACACGAAAGCTTCAAGCATTCTCGTATGTATCTAACAAATCGAATTGTGTTACAGAATGCATGGCTGAAATTTTAATAGAAATCTGCTGAGATATATGGCTCATTAATCATCTGTCTACCTAGATATTTGGCAGTTAGAAGAAATATTAACTAGACTTTTATTAAACTTTTAGATGGCCAGAAATAAAATTTTTATCTTTGGAACGCAACAGATTGATTCGATTCTAATATTTGGAAGACTAATATGCTTTTAAACATTTGAGATACACGTTTTCAGATGCTTGGCATTGTGAATATTTATTCTGTATTCATCATTAAAAGAAATTAGATAAATATGAGTACTGAAAGAAAAATTGTAGCATTCGTGAGTGAAATAATTAAATGATTGCTCACAATGAGCATTTATGCAAAAAATGATTTGTACTCAAGAGAAAAATATTTAATGATTTCACTTACTAAAGCTAGATTGTGTTGATCGCATCCATCCATTTGGTGTTAATTCAAATCTTAAACAGAGAGAAAAATGTAAATGTTATTTAAAAATAAAATTTAATTCGAATGAAAAATTTTATACATACATTTACAGATATTATTATAAAAATATTTCTAAGTTCAGTTCCAGTGGATAAAATTACTTGGCGTAATTGGGTAATCAACTACACATTTCACTTTCAAATAGATTTAGTGAACAAAATGAACACAAAAAATCTAATTTCATTACAAAAATATAAAAAATAGCACAAATTTACATAGTCAAAATAAAATAAATGCCAGAAGAATTTTCATTTTTAAATATCAATAGTATAAGCAATCTATACATATATATAATCATTCTCTCTTGCACGTGAAAAATATACGAGGTCTGACAATTAAATAATCGGACTAGTCTTAAAAATTAGCTCTATTGAAAACATTACACAAATACCTTTTAATTCCCTTCAATATACTCCCCTTCCCTATCAATACATCATTACATACGAGTTTTCCACTGTTCGAAGCCGTGCTGAAGGTCATTTGGTGTCACCTTCATCAGCAAGTCTGCCTTTTTCGCCTTCACCTATTCTACAGACTGAAAATGTGTCCTTTCAATGTACGTTTCGCTTTTAGAAACAGGTAGAAGTCGCATGGTGCGAGATGTGGTGTATTCGGTGGATGCACCAGCTTAGTAATGCATTTCTCCGCAAAGAAATGTTTCACAGAGAGCGCATTGTGCGCAGAGTCGTTGTCTTGGTGCAAAATCCACGTGTTGTTGCTCCACATATCTGGTCTTGTCTTCCTCACTCCTTCTCCGAGCTATCTTAGGACCTCAATGTCTCTGGACCTCATTTGAGCTTTTTTGGCCCTTGGCGATGTGTGTGTGGGGGGGAGGGTCTTCCAGTGCAAGGATTGTTGTTTAGTTTCGGGTCGTACTGAAAAATCCACGTTTCACACATGTGATGACTTTTTCGATCAGTTCAGGATCTTCTGTGAAGCGTTCCATGATGTCAGAGCAAATGTTTTTCCTGTTCATTTTTTACTCCTGTTCATGTCAGGTTTTTTGGAACCAGTTCTGCGCAAACTTTCGTCATATGCAAATCCTCGGTCAAAAATTTTCTTATTGTCTCTCTGTCAATGTTCGTAATATCTGACATCATCCGAACACTCAAGCATCGCTCTTTATGCACGATTTCGCTAATTTTGTCAATGTTTTCATCAGTTTTTGATGTCACAGGTCAACTAGAACGTTCATAATCTTCACCAACCTCCCGACCTTCTTAAAATCTCTTGTGTCATTCAAAAATTTGACTACATGACATGCAATTATCTCCAAACACCTCTTATCACAATTTAAAACATTCAGTTGGAGGTTTTGTTTTTTTTTTAAAAAATTTCATAAGGAATTTCAAATTTATATGCTGCTCAATTTTTAAGCTCATCATGATCGCGGGTCTTAGAAGCAACAACGTCTTACTCATACAAGGATGAAAAACAAACTGAACTAGATAGAGACGGGATAACGTGCTACCTGCACCGGAAGCATCAAGGTCAACTACATTCCATTCCCACTCCTCCACACCAAGTATAACGGCAAGGGCCACAGTCCGGTTATTTAATTGTGACACCTCGTACTCATGATTAATAGATAAAATTATGGTATAGGGTTATAATGTGATGAACATTAAAAAAAACAAAAGTGCTTACTACCAAGTAATCTGTAAATGCGTATTTAATAAACAATAAAATTTCATGTAAAATTTTATATCTTAAATATATATCTTAGTGTGAGGACCACAATGTTTATCTTGAATTAGATCATTACATTTATTCTTTTTGACAGAACTAACTATTAATCACAGATCTTGTAATTTTCTTCTTTATGAAAAAAGTAATTACTATTTTTTTCTTTGTAAAAAAGGGGGGTCAAAAAATATATATTCACTGAAGTAATAACAGGGTGACTTCTTTTCTAATACAAGACAATAGACCATTGCTTAAGATTCCCTTTTACTTCATTTTGCGACTTTTGACGATTGTCTTAATTTTTAATCATGGTAGTGTGGACGAGGTAGATGCTTATGTTACCAACTAACTTTTTGACTACGTCTTACGAAATTTATGATTTTCAGTTGAATTTAATGTGCAGCAGACCAAGATGGCAGTTTGATATCAAGTAATTCAGATTGAGAATAATCAAGATACACTCAATAGTAACGACTTTCAAAACATTGACAAAAAATACTGCACATATTTTATGCAATTATTTCAATTAAATGCGTCACTGAAAGATCTTAATCTTAATTACTCCAACAAGATTATAATGCTAAATAATGAAAAAAATTCATCGCTAATATATCTGAGAATATGTCTATTGGTTAGAATAATTTTCTAACAAACAGAACAGATACATAAAATTACGCAGCTTAAAATCCAAGAAAAGGATAAAAATTTCACAAGCAATAATGAAACTTTGAAAGTCCTTTTTTCAACACGTTTTAATCAGGGTGAGGGAATGATGTGATGAAAGTTAAACAGCGGAAGGGCCAGATATGGCCATGATGCTGCAAACAAAGAGTAACTCAGATCTAAACGTTTGAAAAAGTGGGGGGAGGGGGGTAAAAATTGGATGACAAGAAGGAGAATCGAAAATAGAGAAGGATCTCTAGGGTATCCCGAAGCGTGTCTCGGGTGAATGATGCCTGCATTTACCTGAAGAAGGTAAGTCTCTAAGGGTGTTTTAATTAAGGATACTATTACGTGGGATCGAAATATAAAGACTCAATATCTTTATATAAAGTGAATGAACACAAACCTGAAACGAAGAAGAATAAAATTCCCCATGCCAGTAATTATGAGTGAAGTTCTCATAAAAATGCATATTATCAGACCTGTCATGTATCAGTTGACGAGTATTTGGTGTTGTTTATTCATCTTTACGAATTTTTCTCATATTGTTTTAACTCTTATGCACAGATTTGACATTATTTTCCATCCTTAAAATTAGAGAACATCTCACAAAAATAAGGAGATACAAAATATTATAAGCATTTTAGTAGTTTTAATGAAATGGGCAATGTCAATTTTAAAAAATTATAGATTACCTTTCTTTCTTTCTTTTTTTTTTTTTTTTTTTTTTTTTGTATAGTCACCGCAATCAGTAATAATGAAAATTTAGAAATATTTGTCTCTCTTTTAACAACCCAATTATATAGAAAACTTAATGATTTGGTATTAGTTCTGAAATTCTTACAGGTAGGTATTGGAAATAAAAAAAGATAAACGTATGTATTCTAAAGCTCAGAGTTAGAGCAATTAAAGCATGGGATTCATTTTTTTTTCAAAATGTCTCATGAAGGATTTTGAAACCAATTAAAAACATATTTTCAAATAGACAGTTAAATGAGAAGTTACGAAAATTCTTTTTTTTTCCCATGAGAAGTAAAATTTCGGATTTTGATAACATTTATATTTTAAAATACAGGATGTCCTAATCGAATGTCTCTAAATTGCACAGATATCTAATATCTACATTTAGCAGAAAATTAAAAAGCATAAAATAAATGTAAAATTAAATAACAGTACTCCCAATTTTTATTACCAAAATCAGTACATTTCTACATGAGCTTTTTTCGTACCCTTGAGGATATGATATCCAGCCGGTAGTCCAGTTCCAGTAACAGTAACAATGGCAGCAATGATTGAGGCATAAATGAGTCTCCAACATCAAGGAACTTCCTTAAGTAGACTTGTCTATGACGTAGCTCATAAGGAGAAATCCAGTGGAGTGACGTCTGGAAATTTAGGTGGGTAGGCATTTGGTTGCATTTTCTGAATAATCTACATTTTGTATGCATACAGCCTTAGTTTTCGATAAAGAACATTATGAATAGTTGATGGTGGCGTAGATTAATAAGAAACTACTTTCCTGATCGACTTACGACGTCTCAGGACGAAAGTTTATCGAACATCTTCCACTCTTGCATCAGAAAATAAGTGTGAACGCCGATTACCTTTGGATCTTTTCTGTTATCTTCCAGTTTCGAGCAACGTTTGTTACCTCTTTTTATTGTTCTTAGCATTGGGTGGATATATTTTCTTTCTTTCTTTCTTTCTTTTTCTTCTTCTTTTTCAATCAGTGCCTTCTCTTGAGGTGATGCCTCTTTTCCGCTTGTCAGCTCACAAAAAGAACACTTGCTTCACAGGCGAAAAATAAAAATTGTCACCAAAATTTAAGAATTCAACAGCCAATTTTGCCTAATACCACCAATATGTAGCTAATAGATTTCTTAAAACGATTGTTCAAATTAGACACATTTGTACACGACATTTAAGCAAGAAAAATGCAGGATAAAGATACATAATCACCGTGAATATTTCCTAATCTTGATATTGTCTGAGTAGAAAAAAAAGTCAAGAGAATATTTTAAAAGTACTTTTTTTTGTTCATTAATCACCATACTGTTAAAAAGATTCCTGAATTTTGTTTGAGCTTCAAACGACTTTTAGAGGCGTTTTAATCTAGATAATTTAAATGCAAGCACTCCACATACAGTAAGACCTCTTTAAGTCGGAAATAATTTAGAACCGGTGCCAATCCGGGCTATCAAAAATCGGGTTAATCTGAGTACGGGAAAAAAGAAAACAAAACATACAGGAACTACCTATGTATTCGACAAATCCAAAATGAATTACATTTACAGAGGATAAAGACATCTACTTAGTGAGTAATAGAAATGTACTTAAAGTTTTTATACTGTATTTTTCATTTTGAAAGAGCAACTCTATGTGCCATTTGGCATTCATGGTAAGAGGTATAACTAAGGTTTTGTTACTTTGCGCAAAATATTTACAAAGTCCATCCCTATCTTCCTTTCAAACATTCATGGTCATTAGAAGACTTCAGTAAGGAAAATAATTTTTCAAAATAAATTTTTATTATGGAAATTTGCGAGAGATCGCGTTCTCAAAAATTTAAAATACGCACACACAGATTATTCGTGCAGATCAATCGGAGCTAAAGGGGTCCGACTTAACCAGTCTGTCCTGTAGTGGCGAAGCGACGGGAAGAGTCTGGGGGTGTAACGCCCCATAAAGATTGCTATGTACTGAAATTCTAAAACTGAAACATTTGTATATTTATTTATTTATTTTTTTTTTTCCAGAAAAAAATTAGTATTCAAAATATCGTACTTCCCATAAATATTCTTTTCACTCTGAAAATAAACAATGAAATCTGAAACTAATTTTGGGACAAAAGTTGAAGTGGGAAAACCACCTCCTCGCATGAAAAATGTCTCGCTACATACCTTCTCTATTGTAATATATAAAATAATTAGAATAATTTTTAAATGCTTAGTTGAAGTTCTCTAAATACTAGCAAGAAATTATAAATATTGCCAAATCATAATCAGTAAGTTTGAGCAAGAAAGTAAAATTTTATAATAGTAATTAGGTGATTTCTTAATATTTTATACATAACACATCGATCAATAACTCCCGAGTCTAAAATTGAAAACAACATTTTTTTTGCAAAATTTTTTTTTATTCATCAACATAACACCTTTTGTTAATCACCTTTTAGGGTGATACAATCGTTCCAACGCTTTTCCAAATCTTTTTTTTTTTTTTTTTTTTTTTTG
>BMAW01132833.1:207012-233612 GCA_019974015.1 Nephila pilipes | reverse complement strand
ATATATATATATATATATATATATATATATATATATATATATATATATATAGGGGGGTCTTATAACATGAGACAAACAGTTAAGAGTTGGTACAGCTCTTGAAAATAAACATATTTTAAAAGAATTGCACGGGGGGTCGAGACACACACGGAAGCTAAAACACAAAAAAAAGTGAAACATGAAAAACATTGAAACACTAGCACTGCTGTACAAAAAATGTTATTTACAAACATTATTGTGACAAAATGCTTCTTTATAATGATTTTTACAATACATGCTGAAAATTATGACCACTAACAGCAAAACAAATTTAGCTAACAACAAAACCAATGGAATAATTAGTGAACTGTTAAAAAGTTATCAGTTATTTATCGTACGCATGTAGCCAGCTGTAATGCATAGTCGATCGACGGATTCCTCAATAGAATCACTTGGAGTTTCATAAATAAGAGCTTTCCGATTCCCTCATAAAAAGAACTCGAGGCTGATAAATGTGGAGATCGAAGTGTGTGGTCATCAAACTGGTATACCATACCCAATCATTCGCACATAAAAGTGACATCTAAGTATTTGCGTACTTACATACCGAATTGGGCTATCGTACAATCAAGGTGAATCATGTTTGATTTCAGAAGACAATAGGAACATCTTGTAGCAATTCTGGGAAAACCTTATCCAGAAAAACACTATAATATCGCCCATTAAGTCGGGTTAGTAGTACATATAGACGTGTGAGGAAATAGTTCACAATATTCACCCAAATGTTCACAAAAGAGCGTTGTTAGAATGCATGTGACCATGCAACTTCTGAATTTGTTGTTGTTTTCGATGGAGAATTATACATATTTTAAAAAAAACCTTCGATGGTATAACTCTTATCATCTGTGAATAACACACGAACTGGGAAACCTGACTTCAATGCACTCTGCTATAAGAAACTTTGGCTGAATACCAAGTGCAGAGGATAATTACCCGTTTTGCAAAGCTTTGATTCTTTAATTTTGGAATTGATGAAAACATTCTTCGTTTAACACTCTCCGATCGGGGAATTGACTCATATGCAACAGCTTTTGGATTTGTATGGGGTATTTCACCTATAAGTTACAAGAAGAATCATTAGAATGTAAGAGAGCCGTTAGACGGAGCCTAGTGTCTTTATATTGCAGAAAAAGGGATTCCCCTAATTTTTGATATTTCTGCTGTCAATAGAATTCGAGAGGCCAACAAGTAAACAAGATACGCACGAATCTAAAGTGGAAATTCAAGTACTTTAAATTTAAAAGGCTGTCTTTGAGAATGAAATAATTAATTTGAAATATATATTAAGTCAAAAATATGTAAGAAAACACCAAATTCATTATTATTTTTGCTCGACTATCAGTTTAAATCACTCGTAAAATATTACATTTCAGTTATTTCATTTTTATTTTTTATTGAAAATTCAAGAAAAAGAATTTTTGATTGTGTTCATGCATAAATCCCATAAAAAGAGTTATTTTAACAGTTTTTTTACATGTATTCATAATTTAAATACGACACAGAAATCTAATTGCAGTTTCATACATGTTTTGGAATTTTATAAGTTTAAATACACTATTCTTGAATCGCAAAAATGAGAGCACATATCTCTTAAAAATTCTTCACAGAAGCATTATTTTGTTTCCCCTCTGATTTCTCCTACAAAATATCTGCTTTGCAGATTCAAATCCTTTCATTAATGTTTATTTTCTTCAAAATTTATCCAAGACTTACTTTATGTTCCGAATGGATAAATAGGCAAAGAAACAAGTTCATAAGTAAAATTTTTAGTGTCAAGGAAGAAATTTTTTTAAATAAACATATCAATTTTATTTACTTTTATATGAAAGTTTTAATCACAAATTTTGCAACAAAAAAGTATAAGCAAAATTTATTGCTTGAATAATAAAAGTTATATATTTAAATTTTTAACAAAATTTCAGACTTACGCAATTCTTTTGACAGTAACTGTAACTTTACGTATTTTGAAGCCGGTACAGCCATCTAGCGATGACAATTATAAATGAATTGTTCTCAAGTTCCATTTCGTGCGATTCTTTTAAAGGGGAAAAAAGGCTTTCAGAAAAAAAGGTAAGAATTTTAGTTTTATTACCTTAATCCTTGGTCATAAAACATGATATTTAATTTCTGTAGCAATCTGTATATTTTCTTAATGATTTATTAACTCTTAATAGTTATCTTAAAAGTTAAAATATTTTTACATTGTTTTCGTGAGACACTGATATCTAAGATTTAAATAAATTTAAAAGTAGTTTAAAAATAAATGTTTCTTGTGGGATGTCATCAGTTTTTTACATTTATTTATTTATGTCAAAAATTATACTTCCTTGTTTTATTCATGAAATATCTGTCGAGGTTAAGTGAAAACTCTTATTATGAAAGTTCTTTAAGACTAACTAGTGCTGCCATCTAGTTTTGAAACTTGCCAGTTATAAGTTTGGAAGCAATTACATTTGGGGAAAATGTGCAAGACTCTCCGTTTGACCATTAATTGAAAATATTATGATTATTATTTTTAATCTTAAGGAGAAAATTTAGAAAAAGCATAATGTATGCTTTTTTGCCTCATTAAATATCTCACCAATGTCCTTCTACAGAGTTATTAATACAGTAGAATTTTATACTTAAAATAAATTGATAAAAATCTTTTTCGTACATGCCAGATATAAAATCAAGCATATACATAGTTTCCTTTTCGGTTTTAAATGTTTAAGCTATTCTTTTCTCTCAGCTTATTTCTTTGCATAGAAAGGAGGATCAAATATTTTAATAACTCATGACTAAACTTCCTCTCAGGTACAAATTTAAGTATCAAATGAAAATCGAATGTAAGTGTGCTTAATTATTTACCACTTTGAATTAAAATATTTATAACCATTTCACAGTTTAATAAGAACTATAGGTTTTAATATTCATTTTGGTATTTGTTGATTGAAATTTTGTTGATTGAAATTTTTAAAAAAAAAAAAAAAAAAAACATTTTCATTATATTTAGAAATTGAATAATACTATTTCAAATATTTTTCAGTACTTTATTTTGTTACTGAATTTTTGTTTCACTATTGAAACTCATTTATGATTTTATGAAAAGTACGTTATACATTATATCTGATTTCCCCAATGTTTTTCTTTAACTTAAATTACATCAAATTTATTTCTCGAGAAAAAACAAAACTTTTTTATGCTCTAGATTAAATAAGAGTCAGTTACCTTGTCTCGTGTTTATCCGTGTATTGCTGTCATTTTTAATTAAGTCGACACTGAGCTCTGAAATTGCATTTTTCTGAGATAATCTGTTCGGAAAAAAAATAATAATCTAACTTCCGTATGTAGTAATAAAAATGTCCATGCAAACAAAATAAATAGCATGCCTTCTTAGGGAAGTATTATTGTTTATAGTTACGGTTCATATTAATTAACGAAAATGTTGATTTTTGGAATTTAAATATGAGTGCACATAACTAATCATATACGTAAATTTAATCCTATTGCATTGTAATTTTATTGATGCGTATGATTTCTTGATGTTCGGAAATTCTTCTTATTATTATTATCAAGCTTATAAGACATTCAATCATTCAATGGCGTACATGAACAACTGATAAAATGAATTAAGTATTTATTCAGATAACCAATCTATTATTCCTTTGACATACGTATATTCACGAAATTATGAGTAGAAATAACGTTATGTGAATAAATATATTTAAGAGTTGGTCAAACTACAGATTTTTTTTATTAATTTAAGTTTTCTTAAAATATGAATACGTTATAAAAATTACGCTGAACTTATATCAGAAAAAATTCATCAACTTAATTCAAGTTTGTTTCATGTTTATTCCACGCGAGAATCTTGAAATCAATGAGTGAAATTAATATGCTGTTTTCCATGATTCATGTGTAGAATTTGAACTAAAAACGTTTTCTTAAGGTATTAAACGCAGTTTATAGGTATGATAATCCTTTTCTTTTATATTTTCTTTTTTGTTTTCTTCACTGTTTGTCTTATTTTAAATTAAAATAATAAAAGAGATTTCAGAGTTCCCACAAAATATTTTCTTTCGTACTTTTATTGATAGAAATAACGTAGAATCTGCGGTTTTTAAAATTTGTATTATGACTTGAAATAATACTCAATACTTATACGTTTACAATATCTCAGCTTTTAAATTAATTTAATTTATTAATTCTAATAAGTAACATTGAAGTCACCCAGATATAGATTGCTAAAAACACTACCACTCATTTTACTTACATAACATTTTCTAAGCATTATTCAAAAAGAAATAATTATATATTTTTCTAATATTGAGCAATAGAGCTGGCGAACACAAAAAAGAAAAACATTTCATAATATATTTCTCGTTAATATATATTTACCTTTTGAATTCCATTGCTTGTTTGTATTTATACAGTGATAAAAAAAATTATTTACTTCTTTTTTTTAATTTTTCAATGGTTTTAAACAAAGTATTGTGAGAACCTAACAAATGTTAAACATTTGCTTAAAAATTTTGCTGAATAACTAATTACTAATACTTCTAATAAGATACGGCCCTAGCTTATACTTGGGTTACAAGAATTTCCTCAGAGGTACAAAGCTTAATCCCGAAATTTTTGAATGAACCTCTAAAAAATACTAATTAATGGAATCAAATACCACAAGACACAAATTTAGTACCATTTTTTTCTTGTCAATGGTTTCTTTTTAAAGTTTACTAATCCTTTCTGTAGAAAGCTTGAGATCGAATAAAAAAATTTTCTCTTTAAATAAAATATAATGGTGCTATTATTCCAATGAAAGTACTCAAAATTACAAATCACGTCAAATCATTAAGTCAAATGCTGAAACGTAACTATTACTTTTATTATTTTTAACCCATACAGAAAAGAAGATATTCCTCAAAACTAAACAAATCATTTCCCTCAGCGAAAAAAATGTGTATTGCCTTTGTGAATGGGGAAAAAAAACTTAACTCGAAGATTATGTTATGGTTTGGCCTCAATGATCTAGAAGTAATCTTAGAAAAGACATAAAATCCGAAGAGAGACAACTCCGTCCTTTGATATCACCCCGAATTTCAGTGAAACATCCTGACCATCTCGGCACCTCTCTTATTTACTACATTGTTAGTACGATACAAAAATAAAGTAAACAAGAAAACAAAAACGATATCAAGTCCAAGGTGGATTCAGAAGCACTTTTGCTACAGGCTTAGAAATAATGAGATCTTGATCCTTTTCTTACGTGTGAAGTCTGGCATGACCTGAATAGAGCTTTATCTTCATGATACCACATGAATTCTTTCGTAGCAAGTTATCCGTCTTCGACATATGTCATATTTTCGTATAGCCAAAGGCTACTATGATAGTAGCGCCAAATTATTGAGGGTTCAGAAGGCAAATGATCATGAATTTGAAAACTATGTTTTCCACTTGTTATCAGCCTGAGGAGAAAGCAGAATTTAAACAGAAAGCAACACCGTTCATTCAAAAAATTTGTGTATTTCTTAAAAGCGTAGAGATTGAGCCAATTTATTCGTTTCCTTAGAATACACATAGAAGGTTTAGATTTTGAGTACATTCATAAAGCTAACATACATATCTGTAGGCTAGAGAGTTTTCTTGAAAAGTCTTTGATTTTTTTTATAATGTTTTTGAAGATCGTAATAAAGCAGATTCTCTGAAGATTGTTAACGATACAAGATGTTCTTGGTCATTAAAAACTTTTCGGAAGAAAAAAGAAGATGGAGTGCTATTTAAATGTAATTTTATACTATGTGATAGTTGTTATGAGCAAAATTCTGCCTAAAGCGAAATAAATAAATACATAAAATAAATAGAATGAAGAAAAATAACTGTTTTTATTATTTACGATTAAACTTAAGTTAAACAAACTTCAAATTTAGTACTCAGAACCCTTGGAACTCACATTTTCATGTAATTAAATAAGCACTTAAGATACAAAAATTTGATTTCTTAATTTTTTTAAAATTTTAATTAAAGCAGATTCTAAAGATTATTAACGATAAAAGATGTTCTTGGTCATGAAAAAGTTTTTGGGGAAAAAAGATGCAGTGCTATTTATATGTCGAGTTATAGGTACTATATTATAGTTGTTATGGACAAAATTCTTTTAAACTATGCTTAAAACAAAATAAATAAATACATAACAGGAATAGATTGGATGAAAACTAAAATTTTCTACTCGTAACTTCAACTATTGAAATTATAAATTAAAAGTTATTCAAATTTAAATTCACTTTTTTAAAAAGAAAGAAAAACTTAAAAAAAAATCACAACTATGGAAACAATTTATTTCAAAGATAAAATATATTAAGAAAATCCTTTACTTCGCTTTTAATTGCTCCTTTTTCCATATTTAACTATATGATTTTCTAAATTTGTAATTTCAAATTATATTTGAAAATTCATTAAACTAACTTTAAGAAATTTAGAACTGTGCTACAAATTATTCCTACGATTATTATATAATATCTCTCATCAAATTCACTTTAATGATTTCAGATAAGTATTGCCGAATCTTTAAAAATTATTAACATGATTTCATCTTCCGAAGGAAAATTAACCAGTCTCTCACTAATCTCATTTTAATACAAAATGTAAAATATTTTTTGAATTATTTTATAACTTTAGTAACAATGTCATCAATGTATGCCTATCCATTAATTTCTAAAACTGTATTTTATTATTTTTTTTCTTTTAAAATGCAATTCTATTTATAATATCTATTCGTTAAACTTTCGGTCCAAACATTTTCATCAATATTGTTGCAAATCGTATACGTTAAGTAAACAGATAAACAAAAGAAATAAGTAAAAAGTTATAAATATTTTGAATCATATTATTAAAATAAAACCCTGTATTTTGCCTTAAATAACAATTGAAATATTAAAACACATTTAATTAATCTATTAAAATTTTCTTAACTAAAATGAGGGAATCAATTTAACTTTTTTTTTTAATAGGAACCTAGTATACTATTCGGTAGACCGTCAGTAATCATCAATGATTTCTTATATTAGCAACATTATATTAGCTGCCTAACCAGAGAAATTTATATCTGCTGATAAGCAAACATCAGTCTAATCACAATCATATTTTAAGATTTACACATTTCCATCTCAGGGTCTATTACAAAAGATAAGATAGGAATAATAGGCAAAGTTACAATTCCCTGCTCGATTTTTTTCAGGAGTTACAATAGTTTTCTTTTATTACTTTTTTTTTATCAATCTGAAATTACAATATTAATTTCTATCCAAGTGTAATAAAAATCACAGGCAAACAGTGTTAAATTTAGCAAACTGAAAATAATATAAAAAAAATATTTTAAGTTTAGTTTCTTAACAACTTGTACCTATATCGAGAAATTTATTACGCTAATTCTTATGGCATTAAAGACTAAATGCCTTCAATTTAGAAATATATTTCTCAGCACTTTTCGTTATAATACTTAACAGTAATAATCAGTAAAATATGCAACATTTATGTGAGTATATTACATGGACAACAATATTTATAGTTATACAAGTATTTATTTTCATGCCAGAATGTCTTACTAATTTAGAAATGAAGTTATGTTATTCGTATTAAACAATTCGGCTAGAAAAACAATTTATAATGACTGAAGTTCATAAAAAAAATCCTACACTTTATTCAACAATTCTTCATAAGAAAAAAATACACGAGATGATAAACAAATAAGGATATGATTAAAAATAACTTATAATGTTCTCTGACATTTAAATCCTTCCTTTTAAAATTAATTAAGGGAAATTTTTGAAAATGATTTATCGCGTTACGTGTTTCAAATGAACTCAAAAAAATATTTTGATAAAAAACTTGATCCTGTCGAAACTCAATTTAGATGACAAGTAATGATAATAATTTTCAATTAAAATTAACTTTTCTAATGATAAACTAACAAGAGAACGAACAAAATTGTTTAAATGGAGGCTTAAAGTAAAGATATATAAGAGCTGAAACTTAGAAACAATATTAGGGTTAGGGTTATTGGTGAAAGAACTTGTGATTTTGAACTTATATACACATGTGTATATATATATATATATATATATTAATAAACAATCAATCAATTAACTAAAAATCTCTAGTTAACTCAGAAAACATTAGGAAACCTGGAACTTATTATTGTTCTATGATCTCTAATAGAATTCCATAGATTATATACATTTATTCTTGTTATTATACATCCAACGTGTATTTAATTCATCTGATCACATAAGATATAAAACAACAACTAATCCATTAGTGAAATTTTCAAAGATCCAACAGCCATTAAAATTTTAAAATCAACACATTTGGTGCAATGTCTTGAAAAGGAATGCACAATCAGGCTTATATAAATGGTTATTTGCAAGATAAAGAACTTTTTATGTTTAATGTTTGCCATAATCAATGGAATATAATTTATAGAATCACTGTCCAACATATAGAACTGCAATTATGTGATATATCACTGGAGAAGTTATTGTGAGAGCAATGTAGCAAAGTAACTCAATTAATACTTTATGCGCTGTATCACAAAATCATGAATCATAAAAAAAAAATCTGTATATCTGAGTAAAATAATTTATCATCAGAAAACTTCGTTATCATTAATGAGTGTGATAAACATTTTACAAATGCTTAACAATTGTTATTCATCTTTAATAAGTTCCTTGGATCTGAACAGTGCAAAAAACTATTCTATGATTTTTCAATCATAATTGGTAAAGGGGCAAGAATAGTCGTAAAAATATAAATCTTCCATGATGTCAACTCCAGTGAATCTATATAATTTATATAAATAAATGGGACTATTTTTGAGTAAACCTATTTATTCATGAGTTGTGTGTTTTTCAAGTTACAGGTGCTTAGAATTTCACTAGACTATTAATTTATTTTAATTTCTCTTTATACTAAATTGTATGGTTTATTGGCAAATTCAATATATTCTTTACAAACACCAGTTTTGTTAGCTTACATCCATTTTATTTATGCACATTTTTTTTTCAAAATATTTTCTTATTTGTTTCTGAGACTGCTTCTGTTGAGACAGATATTTTCTTCTTTATTTCCATTCCTCGGTCATAATAATTTTATAAATATATTCTTGCAAACATTTATTCTCAATACCACTTCTATATCATACATACACACACAATGAGTCTATATCGAGAATATAAATATTTACAAGAATATATTTCCTATCATAATCTTGCAATCATTTATTCCCAATACCACTTCTACGTCGTAGATTTAAAATGTCTTCTTTTTTCAATTCATATGCTTCTCTATCGTCTATTCGTAATGTATTATATTGTTCTTATTTCGAAGTTATTGAAACATTCTAAACGCTCGCTTTATTTTACAGAGCTCAGTTACTCATTTTGAGTGTTTAGTAGAATTTTTATGCTTCTTTAATTAATTATTAGGAGGATTCGAAATAAAATTTATTCAATTTCTTATTGAAAAATCATCATAAATAAAGTTTGATTTAATATTGGGCAATAAAAAGAATTAAATTGACATAAAATTGTTCTGCAAACATAAAATTTCAAAAAAATCGTTCTAAAAGAATATTTAAATTCATATTAATTTCTTATAAATTTGTAAGATTGTTTTAAGTCTACAATTTTAAAAATTCATTTTCAATAAGTAGTTCGGACTCAATATATAATTTCTCATTTTCCTCATCTAAATGAAGTATTTAGCAAAACATAAAGTGTATGAACAACGAACATAAGTATTGCATTCCATTGAATATAAGGCTTTGATTAATTCATAAAATATTTTTTCGAATTTGAGTTTTTTTCCAAAAAAAAAATTTATGGTATTTAGTTTAATGCAAATTGATTTTGTTAATAAGAATAAATGAATCTTTATTTCACTCGATTATTCCTTCAAAGCAATTTTCTAAGTGTTCACTGAGAACAGCCAAACAACAACAAATAGAAAAATAAGAGTGAACGAATTTATTCATCGTATAAAAACAATTCACTGTTTGTAGCTTTCTTTTAATTTTTTGATGCTTTTAAAATAATAATTATCATCATGTTCTATTTGTTCTAACCTATCAGTTGTATTGACACAATTGAGAAGCTTTATTACTTTAATTTTATGAAATAATACAAATTAGAATTGAGCCACTGAAATGAAACAGTTTCAGTTATTTTCGTATCTTGCGTTATGCGCCATAAATAAATATGTGCTCATCAGTCAACGTAAAGACATATCTGGTACATTTCTTCACAGTTGATTACATTTGAATTTAAAAAATAGTGTCTTATAAAGATAATAAAAATTTGATTTTTTTTTTTTTTTTTTTTTTTTTTTTTTTTTTTGGGGGGGGGAGAACTAAAATGATTGAAGTACAGTTTGAAGATAGAATTCTTAAACACTTTAAATTTGATTACGAAAATTTCTCTTTAAGTTACAAAAATTTAAAGCCCTTAAATCGATCCTTTTATTAACATTATTTTGATTTACTTTAAATTAAACAATATTTTTTAAACATTACGGGAAAGTACCACAGGAATTACACATTTTTTGTTACTTATCCTTGATTTTACATTTATATTTACAAAGCTGACAAAAAAAAAGAGGAGTGGTACTTCTATGAAATGCATCAAAATTATTTTCATATTTAATTGCATAGAAATTAATGAAAAGTTTCAAATTAGGAGTTTCATTTTCGTTTCATTTCATTCATTTTCATTTTACAAGCTTAACAACTTAAATGTTGATGATAACAGATATCACATTTCGACATTATTACAGATCGTCGGTTACATTAATAATTTAATATTCCTTATTTCAAAAAATTTAGTAATTTAAGCAGTTAATTTAAAATTGCTTCGCATTAATGCTAAATACACAACAAACTACAATCACAGTTTAAAAAACTGATCCAATAATTAAATTAAATGGAATTTTTTTTTAAAAAAACTTATTTATAAACAAAAAAAAATGTTTTAATTACAAATCAAAAATGCGGGTAGTCTTTATTTCATTTTATGCAACATTTATCTCATGTATTCAATTTCTGGTATTTTTTTTAATATACTGATGGAAAACAATCGGAAATTAAATTGCGTTACCGATACTTTTAAACATCATTTTCCATTCACGTTTCTGTCATTGTATCGTGCTATTTACTCTCATGCATCATATTAAAAATCCCTATTATTTTCATTGTATTATGTTATTTAATTTCGCCCGTACTTCTTTAAATACATTTATATTTCCTGAATGAAGTTGTATACAAAGAGTTAAGTTTCAGTTCTTGTCAGGGCCGGCCATTTGGGGGATGCGGTGGATGCTATGCTCCAGGCCCCGCGATTGAAGTAGCCCCAACACATAATCAAGAACTAAAATAATCTACTCTTGCACATGAAGATATGACAATATTCCTATCGTTGTCAGTATGACGTTAAGTTCATTTTATCGTAAACATAATTGTAGATGTATGAATTTCGACAATCTTCTCTCAAACTTATTCTGAATTATACGAAAGGTTAGTTTTTGTTATTTGATTCGGAGAACTCTCAAATATCCCCACCTAAACTAAACTTTTTAGTCAAGCATGTATGTAGAACGCTTAAATGCACTTACTATATTAAGAGAAATTGCAATTTTTTTTTAATTTTTCTGAAGTAATATATGTATTATCAAAAACAAAATCGCGCATTAAATAAACATATGTTAGTGATCTATGTTCGTTTTCGTAATTTTCTTTTTTACTTTACAAAATCTTAGGGCATCAAATGGTTTCTTGCCCCCAGGTCTCTTTATAGAGAAGGCCGATTCTGGCACTTGTCTCATGGAATAAACTCTTTTGTGAAATGTAAATGAATTTTTTCATTTTATTTGATTGAGGAACTTGCAGTAAACAGTGAGAATTTATCGAGTTTTTTATTAAGTTTTTAAAATCTATATCAAAGTACACATCTTATGATATCATTAAGATATTTTCAAATTGCATTGTAAGTAATTAGCTTACTGAATCTTGGTATGAGATCTTCAATTAGATTTTCTCGTTTCGAGAAAACAAATAGTACGTTTTGAACTCAACTTTCTAACTTCAAAGTACCTGATCACTAAAATTTAAAAAATTAAACAAAAAAATAAGATATTTAAGAAACTAAATATATATTTTTACTTTAAATAATTTTAAATGGTGTTCAGTATGGCATATATATAATATATATTAGCAGCTTCACTCTTTAGTTTTTATATTGTACATAAATTCAACACTGTGTGCTTTAAATTACTTTAAATACATTTTCAGTATTAAACATGTATCAAAATCAAGAATAAAATTTTAGGTTTCAACACAGTTGATTGACCTCCCTGAATATCGAAAATTTTAAAAATCAAAATTGTAAAAGCTTACCTACTCAGCTGTAAGAAATTCAAGTATTAGTTTCTATCCATTTAAGTCACATTCTAACATTGTCCGCCATTCTGCTTTTAGTAAGACGAAAGCTATTTTCAGAAAAATATAAGATTTCCTGTTCTCTTTCAAAATTGTATCACGAAACTTTGATTAAAGAAGCTCTTTTTCAGATCGCGGAGGTTGCCAAGCCATGAAGATCCCGCCGATAGAGTTTATCAAATAATATCAAAACTCTTTCTCATGCATCAAGCTGGATCAACGAAAGTCTTAATACCATAGAAATAAGTTCCTCTTTACGATTCCATTTAACTATAAGGGAAAATAACAAACATGATAAATATGACAACTAATCTCAGCTAAAGCTTTCGAGCATAAGCATGCAGTCACGACCACAAAAATTAAATGTTCATATCTTAAAATTTGTATTCTATCGGTAGGAAAATACGCAATGCATAACAAAGGAGCATGTTTACGAATTCTTTTCTCTACAATTTTAGGAATGCATTTACGTACGATATCAATACACGATTATATGAATAACATTTGACTGACTGATTGAAGGAATTTAAAATTCTTCTTGACTTAAAAAATAAAATATATAAACACTTTCATATAAGTATAGTTAAAAATAAATAAAACTTTGAAAATACATGTTATAGATGAAAACTAGGATATTTTGAATTGCAATAGAAATGTTTTTGAAAAAAAAACTAATCCAATCATTTAATGCATGTAACTTTAATAATTTATTCTCTTTGCTTACTAATATCTTATATTAGATAGTTTCAGCTGATAAGTTGCCACAAAAACATGCTCAAAATCAAGATCAAAGTCTATTTTTATAAAAAGAAATTACAGCAATTGGTTTTATTTTTCGTACATGGAATTCACAACGCATCTATTTTTTCGTAAGAATTCAGAAAAAAATGTTGAATTAAGAAATTCAGGTCTTGAATACCAGTTAATAAAATTAAAAGTACTTCTTTCTTGACAATCATTAACTTGCCATAATTTTATATAACAAATATAGCTTACACATTTGCGCCCAATTTTATTATTAAATACTATCATGTCTTAAATTCTTCATTTAATTCAAGTAATAATTGTCTATAAATATTCATCCCTTCAAATTTCTTTTCAATGTAGAATATATCTGTTTTTAGAAATTTCAAATATAAATTGATTACAATATTTGATGTATGTACGGTTCGTGTTCTGAAATTTATAATTTTTCTTACTTTTTAAATAGCATATATGTGATTATTAGATATTCAATACCTAAGTATTTAAAAATTTATTTAAAATTTTTAACTTAAGTAAGAAAATCCCTTTACTTATATTCTCCTACTTTTATAAGGCTCTCCATATCCCTTGATTTTTTTTAATTCAGTTCTTACTAATAAACTATGAAAATAGTCTGGTATCATATGTTTATCTTTGTTTGTCATTTAATAATAAACGTTTTAAACTTCTGTTTCCTTTTATATTTCTTTGTAATATACCGAGAAATTTATTTCAAAGTTGGTGTCTTGTTTGAAAAAAAAAAGAAAACGGAACTTTTTTTGTTTTTTACTTTTGTAATCTAAATTCAAAAGAAAGGAGTAATATTATAGATTTGTGTTTTGAAGAATCTCTTTATTATGATAAATTCTGGATTTTTTAAAAAAATTAGTATATGCAGGGAGTAGATTGCAATCCTTATACAAAAATTATACTTTTCGGAAAGAATTTTTTAATATGCAGTCATAGCAAAGGATTCTAGATATTGAAAGTTAAAGATAATATTATCCAATAATGCATAAATATATATCATAGTTTTTAGAATAAAAATATTTCATTAATTATCTGACATGTTAGAAAAAAAATTAAATCAACTTTTAATTGATGTCTTTTAAGCAATTCATAAAATCATTGTAACGAATAACGCTATTTTCTGCCAATTTTTTTTATCCACAAATAATTTTTTTAAATAAATTTTATACAGAAATAGTAATAATATCAAGTCACGATAATCTCATTTTTTAATATTTACTTGTTATTTTTAAACTCTGTTCTACCCAAGACCGACATTAAATCCTATAGGATCAAAAAATTCTTCTATTACACAGGGTTAATCGAAATGAATCATTCGATTTCAAAATGCTATATTCTTATAAACATACGATACATAATGATAAGTATGTAATTTTTTTTATTAATGTTTAATTTACATATGAATGTAAAGGAAGTTTTTTTATAAGTGTTCAATACAACTTCGTTTAATTACTCATATAATGGTAATTCTAATTGTAAATTCTCGTCTAACATGTTGTAAAGTGCTCGTGGTATTTGATTGTACTGCAGCAGAAATCCGTTATTTACATTCACATAAATTTGTAGATAATGGTGGCGCATACACTTTATCTTTTACTAATTCCCCAAGGAAGAAATAGGTTGGACACATATCAGGTGACTTAGATGTGCAACATCAGGTCATCTGGTCTACTAAGACCGATCAAACTACGAGGTAGCTCCGTGAAAGCATCTAAAACAGCTTTCGTGAAATAGTTTCACGTAGAAAAAACGAAGGAGATCTATTGTTCACAGTATTAGATCTTTTGTTCACAGTATAAGACATTTTTCCTTTGCATTCATGTATTACTTATCACTCTGTGTCTCTTATTTTTGAAAATATGAAATCTTAAAATTGGATGATTCATTGGGAATAGCCCTGTAATTAGGAAATTCCGAAAATCATTTCTTCTGTTTCATCGGTTAATTACGAAGAAATATCTACAGCATTAGCCTATTTGGAAGTTCCTTTAAAGTATGAGGAATCAGAATCAAATCACGAGATAAAAATTACAAGTACTAATTTATATTAGCTTAAAAAAATTACTACAAACAATTAGTTCAAAAATATCCAAGATATTTCTACACAAAATTAGTTAATATTTCAGTAAAAAGAAGTTGAAACATTAGAAAGGTATCAAGTTTTAATGTTTAAATAATTATCAAAGTTTAAAACATTCAATTATAAGAAACACATTATTTATTAAAAGAAAAAATTTATGAAAAAATTTGTGAACATGAATACAGAAGTAGAATGACTGGTAGCAAATAAAATAAATAGTCCTTTTTTTAATTATAGGCAGGTTAATTACAAGGAGGTAATACAATGAGTCGTTAACAAATGTTTTAACTATTTCTTATCACTTTACATATAGTTTCCAATAACATACTAAACGAATACATATTTATTTGTAAACGTAGAGCTTAAATTCTATATTGGTGAAATAATCCTTTTAGTTGACAAAGTAATACAAATACTGCAATTAAATGCTTGAAAATTGTGCTAATTCTCATTTTGAAATAAAGCGTTTAACAAGATTACATAAATGTTTCCATTTTTAAGGAAATGTTAAAAGATTTCAAGAAAATTAAATATCATATAAAACAACTTTTTAGAGGAACGGAATAAATAATCAATTCGAAAAGCGTGGTTTTTTTTTTTTTTTTTTTCCCGTGATAGAATAGTTTACTTTTTCATCTCATTGGTCTTTTAGAAACGAAATAAAACGCATTCTGTGTTGTTCTTTTAATATTTCGCCTGTTATGCACCCTCTGAGACTTATTTTATTTAAGTATGGGATCTACAACGCTGTGATACTTGAATGATCTTTCTTTTCTCCATGAGGTTTGTGGTCTTCGATAAGCATGAATGACACCCCCTCGAGATGGCCTAGGGATCTTTCTCAATTTTCGATTCTATTCTTTGTCATAAGAACTCCCTCCCTCTTTCTTTTTTTTATCTTCATTTCTTACATTTAAAGTTTTGTCTGAATCACATAAACATGTTTTTCACAACCTAACGAGTATTTGATGTAACTTGGCTAAATATAGCCCTTGAAACGATAAAATCAACCTTCCATCCAAACCGCCAATTACAAATGTATAATGTCCCTGAAATTTGACGATAGAAACAATAAAAAATATCACCGGCAGATTAAAGCAACATTTAACCTTTAAAAAAGACTTGTCATAGTTGTACATTTTGAGGAATAACAAATTTTCTCATTATAAATGTCATTTATGTGATTTTTCAAAAAAATTTAATTCGTCTTTTTTATAATTTTGTATTCCAATTTTATATTTTACATTATTTTTAACTACTTACATACAGCATCCTGTAGAGTAAAAACTCAAAGTAAACAATGATTTTGTTAAGGAAACAGAGATAACAAAAGCTCATTTGAAAAAACCTGATGGACAAATCAAGAATTTTATAGTGGACGAGTCGAAGGTTTAAGGTTCACAAAGGATTCACAAAAAAAGCTTCACAAAGAATTTTTCATGTCAACTTGAACTAGATTTCAAAGTGTTCATACAGTTTGTGTATAAGTTTAGTAAGTGAGGTCCCAGCTTGTGTGTCATCCTCGTCGTCTAAATGGAATCTTTCTGTATTTATTTTCCATATTAATGCGGATCAATTATCCTAGAAGGCATATCTCTCCTTGCAGATTTTTTCATGTGAATTATACACTGGTGGATCATCACACGTGAGTCTGATATTAAAATTGCTCTTATACTATTGTATTATTGATAAAAAAAAGATACCTAATATTTAATCCAAATCCTCTTCTTGATTCGAAACAAGATAAAAGACTTTCATTTTGTCAGAAATTAAAGATCTGAAATGTTTGTACAGTCGTCAGAAAGAGGGACTGTCCTAATAATTTCGGAAATTCTTGTTGTAGCTAAATAAAAGAAATATCACTGTTAATAACTTATAGTGAACTGAATTATGATGTTATTGGATTAATAACTTAGAAAAAAAGTTTCCGTTGCGAAAGTTATTTTTTTCTTTTTCAGAATTAAGTAAGAAATAAATACTGTTCAAATATCCGGATTAATATATATGAAAATAAATACGGATTAATGTATATAGTTCAAATATTATTCGAATGTGATAATTAGTTCCAAATATTAAGATATTTTTCTAGTTATTATCATTTAATTAATTTCAAATCAGAGTTTTATAGTTAGTTATTTAATTGAAATACTTTTATTATTTCATTTTGTATTTCTTACTTAAATTTTTTTGCAATTAATATTGATAGTTCAAAACTAAAACAGATCGTACACAAAATTCTTGTGTTTTCGAACATTGTTGATAGGTTGATGATAATTAAATATATATATATATATTAGTGGTATGCTGCCTTTCAATGTCTCCTGATATCCGATTTTAATTTTGACCCTAAATATTTCCTGAAGTATTCGAGAAAGTGGGGTGATATTTTGGATTTACTGAATTGAAGCTTTTTTTTTTTCTTTTTTTTTTTTAATTTTGTAGTTGAAGAACCACAGTATTTCTAATCTACTAAGTCTACACTGATTTATCAATAACTTTGATTACACGCATTAAGAAGTATGATTTTCTTAATGTCGTTTTCAATATGCTACAACATTTTGATAGAATACTTAAACTTTCCAAATAGCGATTTAATCCATTATTTTAAAACTCTCGTGACTTAGTATTAAATAATTAAATGTAATATTTATATTTACCTTCATTATAAATTGTTACCATCATTTCATGGTCGCGATCTCATGACAGGCGTTGTTTTTGTCGAGTTATGGATTTCAGACCCGATTCCATTAGACTCATTAAATATGGTGGTGCTCAAAGTCGTCACGGGATTGTGGAGGGGAAGTTAGGAGTTAATTAACCAGCTAAACTATTGTCCTAATCACATGACCATGTTCCAAAATTATGACGTCTGTACAATTTTAATAAGCAATCAATCGGTATACCGAATTACTATACAAGAAATTTCAGAATTTTACTAATCCTAATGCATACTTTGTTTTTCAAAATTTGGTACCTTTATCACTTTTTTGTAGTGATTTAGAAGATACTTATGCACCTTTATGCTATACGAATTTATTTTTCAAACCTATCAACTTATTCAAGTATAGCTTCTTTCCAGAATCTTTCCAAGAGCTCATAACCGAGTTAGAAATAAAATCCATTTAAGGAAAAAAATAGATAATTCAAGAGATGCTAAGCGATTTGAATTTTCTATTCATCCGATAACTTCTAATAACAAAGATGTTGAAATTGTGTTCAGTAAACTCAGATCGATTACTGTTTAGAAATTTCAAATTTTGCTTTCTAATCAGGTCATCAAATAATGAACAAATAGGTACATATAATAATTTTTATTTTATGACTAAAAGTCTCGTCTGTTTTACTGGTAGAATGAAACACGATAGGCTATCGTTTATGTTTATTTAATATCTGTTGATCTGAAGTCATAAAGTTGTTCTGATTCGATCTATTACTCTGTGCTATTCTGTCACGATCATAGAGCTATATAAAAGGAAACTTGGATGAACAGAAGAATTGCTCTTTTTCTAATCCAGTCCTTCAACTGTCATGGATTGGCACATTCATTTCCTTTTCGCATTGGTTTTAATTTTGCAACAAAGGTCTTTTACCCATGGCAGACGCTTTAACTTTTCTGAAAACAATCCCTTTGCAAGTTATGACACAGCTGAAACTTTCGCGAGATCATTTGTGAAGCATGTCACATCAACCCATATGTTTGGAAATCAAGGTGTCCATGATATTGAAAATATTGTAGAAACACTTGTGAAGGCAATGAAAGATTCTACAGAAGGACAAACTGAATCGAAAGCTCAAACAAAAGCTATGACTATGGCTTTTGCATCCTCTATTGCGGAGCTTATTGTTGCCGAAAGCAGCCGCGAAAGGGATATTCAGAAAAAAACAAAAATAATTACAGATGCTTTAGAAGACGCTTTCAGAGAAACAACCGGTGAAGTAAACGTACATTTTATTCATCAAGTAAAATTATTGGTAGAACTATTTTCGTTAGAATCAGAGGAAACTGGAAGTTCCGAAGAAATACTAATGATACCTATAAAAGAAATGAAAGAACAAGATGTACCGGTTTTCCCTCCGAGCGGTGGTGTAAATCTAATTATTCCTATGAATGGTGAGAGAATAGAACCGGAATATTTTGGTAATATGATGCCTTTTAATGGTGGTGAGCCTGTACTAATGCCAGCTGAAAATATGATGGTTCAAGAAAATATGATGAAGTTTCCACAATATATGCCAATGAATTTGAAGATGACTCATATGCAAGAAAAAGCTAACACACCGGATACCGATGAGCTTCTTGGCGCCCCTGCTCCGATGCCTAAAGGGGGATCAAGGGATTCTGAACCAAATCACCATCAAGACCAGAATGTTCCCAAAGGCATAGAAATGTTTTACAATTTACCAGAAGAACAGCTGATGAATTTTCCCCTGCCCAGTGAAAGCCAGATTTGGAA
Source organism: Nephila pilipes (assembly GCA_019974015.1). NCBI lineage: Eukaryota > Metazoa > Arthropoda > Arachnida > Araneae > Nephilidae > Nephila > Nephila pilipes. The sequence continues at coordinate 213,802 of BMAW01132833.1, read as the reverse complement.
TATGCAAGGTGAACCTTATGAAATGGAAGCAATGTTTCAGGTTCCTTATCCATGGAAATATGGAATGATTCCTCAAACTGGCCAACAAGAAATGCAACCTATGATGTTTATGACAGGAGAAAAACAGCCTGAAGATATGCAACCAATGATTTTCATGACTGGAGAAAGACCACCCGAAGATATTAGAGAAGATATGCAGCCAATGATGTTCATGATTGGAGAGAGACCACCGGGAGATATTAGCAAAGATATAGAACTTATGATGTTCATGCCTGGTGAAAGACAACCTGGAGACCTTAGTGAAGGTATGCAGCCTATGATGTTCATGCCTGGAGAGAGACACATGGGAGAAAATAATGAAGACATGCAACCAATGATGTTCATGCCAGGAGAAAGACTTCCTGGAGATATTAGCAAAGATATACAGCTTATGATGTTTATGCCTGGAGAAAGACACCCCGGTTATATTAATGAGGAGATGCAACCAATGATGTTCATGCCTGGAGAAAGAAAGCCTGGAGACAGTGAAGGTATGCAACCAATGATGTTCATGCCTGAAGAAAGAAAGCCTGGAGATAGTGAAGATATGCAACCAATGATGTTCATGCCTGGAGAAAAAAAGCCTGGAGATAATGAGGATATGCCAACTATGATGTTCATGCCTGGAGAAAGAAGGCCCAAAAATAATAATGAAGAAAGAGATTTACACGGCTATATGCCAAGAAAAATCGAACCTACAAAATCACATGACACAAAACATACCACAGCTTCCACAGAGCATACTAGTGAAAATTCACTCGGAAGTGAGGTAACAAAAACTTCGACAGAAAACCCAAATGCAGACTTAGGACAAGCAGTTGAACCAATGGGCATGCAAACTCCCGACGGCTCAGATCTTCTTGGAGCTCCAGCCCCAATGCAACCAAAAAGCACTACTGTGGATATAGGTCAAGGAGTCAATCAAGATAGCCCGCAAATGGGTAACGATTATGATACTAATGGAATTCAACTTCAAGAAGACATAAAAATATATATGAATGGAAAAGAAATTGGAGAGAGAGACATAATGGAGTACTTCAACAACCAAGGTCAATTGCAGCATTTCCGTGAGTCAAATCCTCTAGAAAAAACGTCTCAAGGGCCATTAACAATGCAGGCACCTTCCTCTTTACAAGAAAGTACAAGCACCACCAAAGAAAGTACTACTCCTCAAACCACTTCTAGTGGCACAACACCTACTGGAACTTCAGGAGGATCTTCAAGTACTAATGGAATATCCAATTCAGGATCCACTGCAACAGCCTCGACAAGCTCTCCTATAACAACATCCTTAACTTCTAAAACAACTGAAAAGTCTTCTACGTCTCAAAGTAGAACTACACACAAAAATAAACATAAGAAAAAAAGGAAAGGAAAACCAAAGCACTCTCATAAGCATGCGAATGCCCCTGTTCCCAAAAGAAGCACAACTTCTAGCGGTGGAAGTCCGATGACTACATCTGCTACTACACCAGTAAGTACCCCTAGTCAGGGATCATCCGTAAGTTCTGCGTCCTCCAACGATAGTTCAGGGTCTCCTGCGTCTACTTCTAGCGGTGGAAGTCCCATTACGACATCCGCTACTACACCAGCGAATGCTCCGACAAAAGCGTCTTCCACTGGAACTTCTGGATCAAGTGGTAGTGACATGACTACTTCTGCAACTTCTCCTGCCAGTACCCCAAGCCAAGGATCTTCCGTAAGTGGGGCTTCATCAGGAGGTAGTAGCGGTTCTCCGGCATCTACTTCTGCAACTACTCCTGCGAGTACCCCAAGCCAAGGATCTTCCGTAAGTGGGGCTTCATCAGGAGGTAGTAGCGGTTCTCCGGCATCTACTTCTAGCGGTGGAAGTCCGAAAACTACATCCGCTACTACACCAGCGAATGCTCCGACAAAAGCGTCTTCCTCTGGAACTTCTGGGTCAAGTGGTAGTGCCATGACTACTTCTGCAACTACTCCTGCCAGTACCCCAAGCCAAGGATCTTCCGTAAGTGGGGCTTCATCAGGAGGTAGTAGCGGTTCTCCAGCATCTACTTCTGCAACTACTCCTGCTAGTACCCCAAGCCAAGGATCTTCTGTAAGTGGGGCTTCATCAGGAGGTAGTAGCGGTTCTCCGGCGTCTACCTCTAGCGGTGGAAGTCCTATTACAACATCCGCTACAACACCAGCCAATGCGCCGACTAAAGCTGCCTCCTCCGGTTCAACATCTAGTGGAGGTAGTTCCATGACTACTTCCGCTACCACACCAGCAAGTACACCCAGCCAAGCAGCATCCTCAAATTCTGCTTCGTCTAATGGTGGTAGCAGTGGCTCTTCAGGAACCATTTCTAGTGGTAAGAGCTCTATGTCTACATCGGCTACGTCGTCGGCTACTACACCAAACCAAGGATCATCTGTAAGTCCAGCTACTTCTGGTGGAAGTACAGGTTCTCCAGCTTCAGGTTCTAGTAAAGGAATTTCTGCGACTACATCTGCCACAACAGCAGCTAGTACACCAAGTAAAAGTTCGTCAACGGCTTCGACATTCCCAGATATAGAGATAGATGAGGAAATTACAATTTACGTTAATGGTAAAAAATTTGGAAATTCTCATTTTGATATTGATTTCCCGTCTTCCGAAGATAACAACTATTTGAATAATTTGATGATGGGAATGCCACCGTCCGAATTTTATAATTATAATAACTACAATGATCTCATGGGGGAAGCTCCACCAGAATTCTTACCATCTACTAATAAATCTCCTCTTCGTTCTTCTGAATCTACTCCATCCGAACCAGGAAATGAAGATACATTAGGTACTGGTGAGAAACCGGCTTCTCTTAATGAAGAACCGGAAGAAGGTGAAGGATCTCTGCTTAGTGATTCTGCTCCGGAATCTCCCGATCAGTACGAAAGTGATCAGACCTCAACTCCTGAAAACTTTATTGAGACATCTTCTGAAATTCCAAAGGCCGATATTATGAAAGCAATTAATACTTTACTTAGAACGATAATGGGTATGTGGACTGAGCCTGGAATGGAAGCTGAAATTATGGGACAACTTCCAGGAGCACTTTTTCCTGCTGGAGAATATACTGATATTGAGAAAGATAGTTCTACTGATCAGCCTATTGCATCAGAAGGATCTCTTGTTCCTACACCTACTCCGGATGAATATATTAATGAGAATTTAAGCTCAACTGAACCATCCAATGATTCAGATGGATCTCTGCTTGCTGCTCCCTCTCCTAATGAAAGTGTGACAGAAAATAAAACAGAATTGCCTAGTATGCCAGAAGATTCTATGTCTGTTCCATCCACTCCAAATGAAAACAATGGTGATATGACCGGAACAAATTATCCAGAGATTTCTAATAAACCAAAGGAGTTTATGCCTGATGCATCCTTTCCAAGTGACAATATGGATGAAATGGCATTTATGTTTTATCCGGAATTCACCAATAAGCCAGATGATCTTATGCCTGGTGCACCCTTTCCAGGTGAAGGTACATTTAATATGGATCAAATGCCTTATCCTAAATTTCCTGTTAAGCCAAATACGTTTATGCCCGGTGAATCAGCTCCGAGCATGCAAGAAAACTTCCCTAATGAACCACAAATGGGCATGATTCCGAACGAATACCTTTTCATGATTAATGGTGGAAACAATGACTACTTGATGGGAGTACCACGTCCTGAAGAAGAGTATAGTCCATATAGAGGTAATTTTGAAAGTCAGCCAAAAGATAATATTCCTGAAAATCGGTATTATGAGATTGAAACTCGTGGAAGAGATTACATAATAGAAGTACCTCAATATGGTTCTCAACCTAATGAATACAGAATGGAATTTTTTCCAGAACCAATTTTTGAAGAAAATGAGCCTCTATATTATAAAGTCAATACTGGAAATAATGATTATCTATTGGAAATACCCTATCCTGACACAAGTAATAGTAAAATAAATCCTAGATTTAGAATGCCACCTAATCACAGAAAACCAAATCCTCAATATTTTAGAATTAATACTGGAGGTAATGACTATATTATGGAGCTCCCGAACTATAATTATTATGATATTCCAGAGGAAATGAATCCGGAAGGAAAGAATTTTCCGAAGAATTTTCAGGAGGCACCCCAGGATCAAAAAGATTATGTAATGGAATTACCAGGTTATGATTACTATAGTAATCAAGACGATCTAGGTTCAGAAGAAATACCGAAGAAATCTCCAAGTTCACCACAAAATGATGATTCTTTATTAGGAGCTCCTGCTCCAGATCAATCAAGTACTATCGCTGATGATGAAGACTCGTCTTCTCCTTCGTACACTAATAGTGAAGACGTGACTGAATCAACCAGTATGAAGGATGAATATGTAGAAAGTTCTACAACTACAGAAATTTCATCAGCTGTTAGTATCATACCTGAAACAAGCTCTTCTTCAGAGGAATCTGATGAAAGCTCAGAGGAATCTGATGAAAGTTCAGAAGAATCCGATGAAAGCTTAGAATATGGTTTTAATACTGAAATGCCTTCATTAGACAATAGAGATAAATCGGTAGGTGTATCTACACAAGATACAACAGGAATGGTAGGACAGAACTCAGAACCCGAGATGAGCATCAATACAATCAGTAGTTCCCCTAGTATAAGCTTAGAAGATCAAACATCTTCATCACAACCTGAGCCCCAAGATTTGCGTGACAGCTCTCCTTTTGATTACGCTCCCACCCAGGAAATGGTGCCTCTAGATTATCAACAAAATATTGAACCATCTTATAATTATGATTATAGAATGCTAAATATGCCATCTGAATACAGTAATATCGATGGCATGCCAGTTTCCAGCTCTAACAATGATAAAACTTCAACACCAGTGCCTCTTCAAAGCAATAATCCAAGAGAACCTTCTCAAAATTTTATGTTCAACAACCCAAGCTTCTTCTCTTATAATTATGATGACGGTTCTCCTACGGATATTCAATATTCAAATGATTATTATGAACCTGATAATTCCATATCTCCTCTTCAGAGTAATGAAGGAATGCAGAATCCTTTACAAAACTTTGATTTCTATGGAGATCCTTTTGTAGTGAATGGAAATCCTGATTATGAAACACCTAATGCTACGCCAGATGGACAAAGTGACCAGCAACCAAATCTTCCATACTTGCAACAAAATCCTTTATATAAGCCCATCAATGCACCATCATATATCAATGATTTTAGAGGATCGCCTTATTTTATGTATGGAAATTTCCCATACCTTGAACCAGGTAAAATGCCTTTAGGACAAAATCCACTCAGTGATTATCCAAATCAATTTAATGAACCAGGCACACAAATGCTTGTTCCTGGAAGTGAGATGCCAGAAAAACCCTACCAACCTACAGAAAATTATCTAGGTCCATTATACGAAGACGATGATGATTATTCAGATGAAAGTCAAGAAGATTGGACAAATCCGTATATACCTCAGTTTGTTGCACCACAACAGAATTCCCCACAAGTACTGCAAAGTTCCCCACAACAACAATACACACCACAAGAATCACTTCCAGTGCAAGAGCCTAGTTCATCGCAAGGGCCTAGTCCATCACAACAGCTTAGTCCATCGCAAGAACCATATCCAGTGCAAGAGCCTAGTCCATCGCAAGTACCTAATATATCACAAGAACCTAGCCCATCACAAGAACCAAATCCAGTGCAAGAGCCTAGTCCATCGCAAGTACCTAATCCATCACAAGAACCTAGTCCATCACAAGATATTGGAGAAGGTTACAAACCTTCAGATTCAAATAATGTTAATGACCAAACTGGAATTGACGATAATGCACCTTCTCAAACTTATGAATCTGGACCTGATACTCAGCCAACTAATGATCTTTTAGCAGCACCTGCACCAACTGATTTGGGATCAACTCAAACGATTCCAGATATATCATCGACACCTGATGGAGATAAACCGGTTAATTCTCAGTATTTGAATCCTGAATCACTAGGATTCCCATACTACAATTTTGGAAATAATTATGATCAAAATCCACTCTACGATATAGCACCAATGATGTTTTTTATGTATGGACAACCAGATGCTCCATACAAAAATGGAATTATTGAAGAGGAAGAACCTACTGATGAAGGATCCATTTCAACTGAAAAAACTCCAGACATGTTATCTATTCCAGAAAATAAAGAGCCAATGATGATGATGATGTACGAATTCAATGTACCGGAGACAAGTTTTGATTATTACAGTTATAGTAATAACGACGATCAAAGTCCTCTTGATAGTAAAATGCCAATGGAGATTGCTAAAAATTATGACCAACCCGATAACTCTGAATTATTAAGTGATGAAGCACCTACTGATTTAGGTTCTACTTCAACACAAAAAGTTCCACACATTCTATCCATTCCAGAGGAAGAAATTATGCCAATGATGTTAGAGAAATTAAATCCTGAAATGCCAGGTTTTTCATACGACAATATTGGCAATAATGATTACCAAAGTCCATCTAGCGATGACATACCAATGATGTTTTATATGTATGGACAACCTAATATCCCGAACAATCAAGGACCATTAGAGGACGCTGCGCCCACTGCTGTAGGAACTGAATCAACTCAAACAAGTTCAGGAGACTTACCTGGAGAATCAAATCCAGAAATGCCAGGTTTTTCATACTATAGTTATGCCAATAATGAAGACCAAAGTCCACCTAGCGATGTAGCACCAATGATGTTTTATATGTATGGACAACCT
>BMAW01132833.1:194178-207002 GCA_019974015.1 Nephila pilipes | reverse complement strand
ATGCTGCTCCCACTGATGTAGGAACTGAATCAACTCAAACAAGTCCAGGAGATTTACCCGGAGAATCAAATCCAGAAATGCCAGGATTTTCATACTATAGTTATGGCAATAATGATGATCAAAGTCCGTCTAGCGATGTGGTACCAATGATGTTTTTTATGTATGGAAAGCCTGACATCCCAGACAATCAAGAACTTTTAGAAGACACTGCGCCAACTGATATAGGAACTGCATCAACTCAAACAAGTCCTGGAGACTTACCTGAAGAATCAAATCCAAATATGCCAGATATTTCATACTACAGTTTTGGTAATAATGATGACCAAAGTCCACCTAGCGATGAAGCACCAATGATGTTTTTTATGTATGGACAACCAAACATTCCAGACAATCAAGGGCTATTAGATGACGCTGCTCCCACTGATGAAGGAACTGCATCAACTCAAACAAGTCCAGGAGACTTACCTGGAGATTCAAATCCGGAAATGCCAGGTATTTCGTACTACAGTTTTGGCAATAATGATGACCAAAGTCCACCTAGTGATGTAGCACCAATGATGTTTTATATGTATGGACAACCTGATATCCCAGACAATCAAGGACTATTAAATGACGCTGCGCCCACTGATGTAGAAACGAGCTCTACTCAAACAATTCCAGAAATATCGACGATTCCAGGAGATGTACCTGTGTCTAAAATGATTGATGAACTTATAAAACAACTCAGTTCTGATGATGCAAATCCAGATTTCCAAGAAATAGCAAGAACACTTTCAGATATGTTAAATTCTATGGATGAAGATGTTGATGATGAATCTCCATGTTGCAGAATGGCAACACTTTTAATTCGTTCTTTATTTGCAACGTTTCAATACATGTCTAAAATGTCAAATAATCAATAAGATATTGTTTCTTTGATGTAATATATAAACATTATGAAGGTCTCTGTCTTGTAAATTAAAGTGAATGTAATAGTTGTAATTTCTCTTTGAAATCTAATATGAAAAGCTAATATGAATTCAATATTTCACATTTCCAGCCTTGATTTCTTATTTTCGTTATATATTCTTTTACTATATTATTTAATATGTAATAATGAAAATTGACATTTTTTAAAATTCGTTTAAGTAATTCATTAAATTTTAACAAAATATTAGAAAAAATTGAATTTTACTTTGATGTTTATTACAAATTAGTTTTTGCTATGAAAGTACAACAAGCATATAAAGTAAATAGTTTTCTGATTCAATATATTAGTACATTTCAATGGATTATTTCACAGAATTTTTCGTGAAGTTTCTTGTGTATTCGAAAATTTCTTATATAATTTATCCTTTATATAAACTTAAAGTTTAAATTTTTCTTTACAAGTATATTTCCCTTTCTTCATCCATGTCATAAAATATAATAATTATTTAATATTATAAAAGCAGAAGAATGCATTTTTTAACAAAAAATTTTAAGTCATAATTTTAAGAAAATATTAATTATATTTTACGATACGGAGTGAAATGTATATTGCTTTCTTTGACCGTCATCAATTCAAAGTTGAATGGCAATTTCCAAATTTATGGTACAAATGTATTTCAAAATTCGATTCAAAAATCATTTTTTTTTTATACCTGTTTATTCTCAGAACTTCTCTTCGAGATTGATCTCAAATAACATTCCTCATCAACTCTTCAAGAAAAAAATTGCTGAGTTTTTTTTTTTCAAAATCTAAACAAGATGATAAACGTCTTTCATTTTTGTCATTTTTGCTAATATATTGAATGGAATGAATTCATTGATGGTTATAATAGCTTTATATAATAAATTAATAATAATAATAAGAGATTCAATCATTTGGATTGAGTTTATTTCTAAATTTCAATCATATGAATTATAACAAAGAGTTGAGGTACATATCTGTGCCATTCCCCAATTGAAAGTCTGTCATCTAGGAAATTTTGCTCATCAATAAAAGCTAATAGAAATATTTGAAACTTATGTTGTTTGTCATTATTCAACCAAGAAGATATATGATGCAATTACATATAAAAATTAAATTAAAAGTACCTCTCAAGTAAGAGGACAGAATACAGTCTTTAAAAGGGATACCTTCAGTTAAATTTTATCAATTTTAATTTCTTTTTTTCTATAAAACGAGTTTTCCACAGAAGAAAATAAACAAGAAAATAAAAATTAAATACTCAATTGTTGTTATTACAGGGACAAACAATCAAAACAAATATTTTTTTTTTTTTTTTTTGACAAAAAAGAGGCCTTCTTAAGACTTATATTTATGAAGGAAAATTCGAATAATTACCTTTCAAAATGGCTTACAAGTCTGTTAACAAATTCCAATGTATTAACATTGCTGTAGTATAGAAAAATGTGAAAATATAATATAGTTAGATAAAAATTGGAAAGTAAACTTAACTATGTTCTACAATTAATTAAATATAATATTCATATTCTGCGAATTTTGTTTGTTAAAAAATTATTGGTAAATTTTTACTTTTCTTAGTGAAGTTATTTTTTCTTGATTCAAGTCACAAAATTGAGTATACACCTGGCATAACTTTTAAATTAAAACATATAAAGACAAACTAATATTTAGTTGCACAACCTTTCCAATTAATAATGGTTTCCAGACGGCGTGGCATTCATTTAACAAGATTTAGGGTTGTTTCGCTTGTGATTTCAGCTTATCCTTCTCTTAAAACAGTTTTTAAACCATCTTTACTCGTGATATGGCGCTTTTGGACAGATTTATCCAACTGTGGCCATAAATTTTCAATAACGTTGAAATCAGGTGATGGGGGTGAAGCTTGCAACTGCTTTTTACAGTTGTACAACAGCCACAAGTAAACAATTTTAGCTGTATGCATAGGATCATTATCGTGTTGAAAAAGAAAAATCGATTCTAAAACCAAATTTTCAACCCTTTGCTTTAAATTATTTTTCAGAATGTTCAAGTATTGAATAGTGTCCATGATTTGATCAATAAGTATTGAATTACCCTCACTATTAGTTGACATACAGTTCCATATGAGTACAGAGCCACCTCCATACTTAACAGCAGGAATAGTCTTTTTAGGAAGCAAGTCAATGTTAGGCTTCCGACAAACATAGCATCGCCCACCACTCCCAAAAACAATACATTTGCTCTCATCACTGAATATAACTTGATTCCAGAAGTCTAGAGACCCTGAAACATAATTTTCAGCAAAGGAAAGCCTGCTTTCCTGAGTACTCTTCTGATTGTTTCTGAAGAAACAGGTCTTTATATCGTAGAAGAAGTGGTCGCAGCAATTTTTGGAGCACTCACCTTTGGAGTTTCGGTCACTTTTGTAGAATTCTTCTCTTGGTTCTGTCATCCAGGACCTCCTTTTATCCTCTTCCGGGAATATTTTTAGCGTGTCCCAAACCTTTATACTTTTTGATGATTTTTTAACACGTCCGTGACTTCGTTGAACTACTTTTGCAATTTTTTAAAGAGATTTGCCTTCTTCAGCCATTTTAACGACCAGCGGTATAACTCGAACTGCAGTTTCCTTTCTAGAACCCATTTTAAAGATTAAAAATTAATATTTCTACAAGAAACTTTTACATTAGGATATAAAAACAATGTCAGTATAAAACGCAAAAACTTTAGTAAAATAGGGGTTGTTAATTTATCAGGCTGTGGTTATTTTCAACAAAGTGTATACTTAATTTTGTGACATCAATTCATTTCCATTAGTCAGAGAATGCAAATAATTTTATTATAATGTTAACTTCCTGTTTATTTTTGGGATAAATATCTTATTTAAGGAGTGATTTATCATTCCTATTCAAAAAACCTTTACATAAAACTTTTTTTTACTATATGTTTGTATTTTCAAAGTAAAGTAAGAGAGGTGTATACTCAGTTTTGGGAGCCACTGTGTGTGTGTGTGTGTGTGTGTGTGTGTGATGTGGTGTGTGTGTGTGTGTGTGTGTGTGTGTGTAGTGTGTGGGATGCCCATCTGAACATTTCATTGGTGTCAAAGTTAGAGTAGCAAGAAAGTAGAGATAGACGAAAAAAGACGTTGCATCACCGCACCTCTACACACAGACTGAATTTAAATTGAGGGATTTTATAAACAAGACCGTGAGAGACAAGTAATTGGCACATTGAGCTTAAGAGTTTAGTAGGAACTTGTTCCTTGGATACTCATTTGCGACATAATCGAAAAAGATCAATTTTCATTTACATGACGCTTTTGAGCGGATCAAATATATCGTAGTAGGAATCATCTACCCCATCTCGTATGAAAAATAAGATATTTTATGAACAAAAACTATGATAAATAATTCGACATTGAACTTGTCGTGTCAATCTCTCCAGTGTAGATGAGCTTATGACATAGATCATTTTTATTGATATATTTACATTTTTTGAGATAGACGTCTAATATAATTTTTCCTCTACTTTCTTTTTTTAAAAAAATTGATTTGACATTTTTCAACCTCAATATAACTTTAAATGTGTGTGTGTGTGTGTGTTTCAAAGTAGTGTGAAGCAGTTTCATATTATTTACAAATTATTCTTCATAAAAAATTATCTAAAAATATTGTCACTGAAAAGTCTAATATATAAAAAAGAAACCCAAATAACGGATTCGTGGCTTATATTATGAAGCTATTATACCTTCCTTTTTTATTAACTGTATAGTTTTAATTGGTTTGAAAATTTCATTTTATATGAAATTATGAAAAGTAGCTTAAGTTCATTCTTATTTGAACATTAGGAATTTTCATTAAGCGTGTGGTTTTAACTTATCGTGTTATAGTTACAGAAAGAAAAGGAAATGAATTCATATTAATATATTGCCGTATTTTAAAATTTGGTAGAATTTTTGTTTTGTTTTGTTTTTAGAAATTCTGACGAAATTTCATATAAATATTTGTGGTATTAAAGAAAGCTTTCACACCTTTTTTTAGAAGTATATGACAATTTAACATAACTCCTGCACCTTAAAAAAGGGTTTATTCCCCATTAAACTAAATAAGCTCCCACTTTTCTCCTAACAAAATCCTTTTTTCTCATATCTTCACTCCATAACAAAAAAGAAAAAAAAACGAAGAACAAAAAAAAAAAAAAAAAAAAGAAGAAGAAGGAGTTCACCAATGTAATGAAATTTCGCATGCAAAGACATTTAGAGCATGTAAATGATTAAAATTTAGTGTCCGATGGATGAATAGCGGGAGCTAAAGAACATCGGTACTGCTCACTCAGCAAATGAATATAAGACTCGATTCCCTAAATGGTAGTCAAATTTTCTATTGCATTGCGATTTAGAATACCTTTCAACGACTGAAAAAAATGCCTCGCCACTGGATTCGAGCTCATTACGAGCAACTGTCAGAGTTTGAAAGTGATCATATCATTGGATTGAAAGAGGCAGTTTGGGCAAATAGGAGAATCGCTCGTCATTTGTGTCGAAGCGAAGCGGCGATTAGAAGATGCTGGCAAGAATGGATGAACAATGGCAGATTTCAGCGTCATGAGGGTAGCGGTCGACCTCAGGCCACAGCAGATCAGGAGGACAGAGTGAATGTCAGATCAGCTGTCACAGTGCTTGATTCATCATTATCAACCATCAGACGCGTGACGCGCACGCGAGTGTTCACCATGACCATTCACAGACAGCTGATTGAGCGAAATCTACACTCATACCTCTACGCCCCTTGCCACTCACACCTGCACACTGTCGAGCCAGATTACAGTGGTGCTTGGCTCGATCAGGTTGGGATGAGGCTGACTGGGACGTATAGTGTTTAGCGACGAATCTCGCTTCCAACTGTGTCCTGACGATCATCGAAGACGTGTCTGGAGACGCCCTGGGCAGAGTGCCGATACTGCTTTCACTGTTGCACGCCTCACAGGTCCTCAACCAGGATTTATGTCTGGGATGCCATTTCCTTTGATAGCCGGCCCCCTTTGGACGTCATTAGAGGCACACTTACAGCACAGAGGTACGTGGACGACGTTCTGAGACCTTTTTTGCTACCGTTCCTTTTGCAGTACCCTGGCCTTATTTTTGAGCAAGATAATGCCAGACCACATACGGCACGTGTTGCTATGAACTATCTTACAGCTTTCCAAACACTTTCTTGACCAGCCAGATCTCTTTCCAATCGAGCATGTCTGGGATATGATGGGAAGGCGACTGCATCTACAGGGAATGTTCATGACCCAGCCCGACAATTAGAGCAAATTTGGCAAGAAATACCGCAGGAGACTATCAGGGAGCTTTATCGCTCTATGCCCTGTCGTGTGGCAGCTTGCATCCAAGCTAGAGATGGGTCAACACCTTATTGAGCTCACAATTTTCCTATCCACCAATACAACTCCTTCTTGGAACGTCATTTTTTTTTTTTTTTGTTATTGAGTGTAGATCGATAACTCTGCTGTCTTTTCTGATACTTCATTTCACTTGAGCAAGTAATTGGACTGATTTTGATACTTTTTGGGGAAATTTAAGCAACATGGAGCATTATGTATAATTCAGGTTATCATGAATGTTATATATTCTCGTTTCGTGGCGTAAATTACTCTAGAAATTCGTCGTACTTTTCTGGCCACTTCAAAATTATAATAATATTACGGATTATACAATTTCATACATAAGGGGACAGAGTATTATCATGCAACTAGAAATTAAGAAATACTCTGTTCAATTTATGATTTTCAGAAATGAAATTTGTACCTTCAATGCTAAGTAAATCTGATCGCAAACTATAAAAATGATTCATGACATGTTAATTTTTTTTCTTGTGAAAACATTCTAAAAGTTAAATTGAAGAAAGATCTACCTTTAAAACATATAGGTATAATTAAATATTTTATTCGAATTTATTTTGAAATCGATTCATGGGATAAAAGACAGTTTTTCAGTTACTATGTTTTTGAACCTGATTTCATTTAATACTTAATACAAGAGTGAAAATTAATTGAATTGAACATAGTATTTTTATAATAATAATTTCTATCAATCATTCAATGAATACAACTTTTATAAATTTCAAATAGTTAATACACTCTAACTCTTACACCTGAATAAAATATCATCTACATCACTTTCAAAGTAGTTTTCTTTGATTCTCAGAAAAATTTTTAATAATATTTAGGTAGTACGTTCTCTTAGTTGGTATTCGTTTTTACGTGTACTCATTCTTTATAGCCTCATCATTATACAATAATAGAAAGGCTTCGAAAATTATTTTACCATCCTATACCAGCGTATTTTATTTTAGAGATATGACTATAAATTGTGTAAGAATTTTTGGAAACATTTTAAATAGTTTCCTTATTATTCAAGTAAGCAAATAAATTGTAACTAATGTTTTTAATCACGTGATCTCTCTCTCTTTCATATAGATTTTTATAATCATCTGAAACAAAAGTTAAAGCCATCCGTTCTTTAACTTACACAGTTCAACAAATTTTAAAAGTGCTGCAGTCAATTGAATTATTGCAACAATATTTGATTGACCATTTTTGTAAAAAATAACATTTCCTCTGTGGAAAAAACGTCCTACTTTATGGCAAGGTCTAGGTATTATTTGAAAACTTATCAATCGCACATAAAAAGTTAACATGTAATTGAAAGAAAAAACTTCATGATGATTTAAAAAATACTCGTATTATGACTGCTTCATATTGACCCTATTTTCCAGTTTGTAGGGATACTCTAACGATGATGAAATTTTAACTTGCCATCATAAATCAGGTATTGAAATATTATTTTTCTGGTAGAATTATGACATGTTACACTTCTAGCAACTTGTACAAGCATCATCATTGATTATTTATGGTGTTAATGAAAGCCAATTAAGATAAGTCAGCTCAATTTTGAAAGTGGTTTAAGAACTCGGATTTTCTCCTTGAATCCGAAAATACTCATTTAGAAGATTGCATTTTTAAGCAATATATGCATTTTATTATTATTTATTTACTTTAAAAAGAGATTAATTTACTTTTAAAAATCTCATAAATTTATTTGAATTCATAGGTAATTTATGCTCTTATAATTTAGGATAAAGATTTTGCATTTCTAATAATCTTAACCTTTAAAATCCGAGAAGATATTACAATTTTAAGATATTTATCATTTTTTACTTAAAATGTTAAATATTAAAATGAACTACAAATAATTTATGTTTTATAATTTTTTTTCAGTTATTCTTGATTCTAGGAACATTTTATTCAGAAAACGAATCAGGGGTAACTTCAAATACTAAAAAACCTTGCAAAGAATATTATTTCGGTAAGTCTGGATTAATTTGATTCATCATTAAGGTAGCCAAAAATATAACACAAAGAGAACACAAGTAAAGGATTAAACATTAGACATAAGCATTTTCTACATTTTAATAAAGGGGTTTTTTTATTTATTTTATTTTTATTTATTTATTTATTGTTTTTGTTTTGTTATTCGCATATATTCTTATGTGCTCTTCATATTTTTTCATATTCAAATTTTCAATCAAGGCTCAAATTTTTTATTCATTTCAGTAAAATAAGATTCTTAAGCTAGACAAAACTCTATAGAATTTAATAAATTTTCTTTAATAATGAGAAAATTATTTAATATCCGAAAGCAGTGATTGAGAGAAATTTATTTAAAGAAAAGAATCATTAGAATAATTCTCTGGGTTATTTTTTCATCCATGTTTGAGAATGAAACAAATAAATCGAATGTCCTAAACGCACAAGTATCTGCTTTTTAATCAAACAAAACCGTGCCTTGAGGTTTTTGAAAAATCGATTTTTAAAAAAGCAATTGTGTTCAAGGCGCATTTACTCAAGTATTGATATTAACGTTATTAAGAAGTCTAAATAGCAAAGTCACGTTTCCGTTAGCCAATCATGAAATAAGAAAAAGCTGCGTAAATAGAATGACATTAATAATGAGATAAAGACAACTTAAAATAAGAATTATGAAATATATGCTAAATGTTTATTATGTTTCGTACAACTTATCGAGAAGAGATTTTTATTTGCCCAGTTAAATAAAAATAAAATATATGGTTTAATAAGTGTGAACTATATTTGTTTATACGAAAAGAATTCGGCATTTTTTTTAAAAAGCAGTAAAACTTTCTATAAAAATATTGATGCATCTTAAATTATATCTAATATTAAAACGCAACGTATTGAAGCAAATTCTTTAAACAAAATACTAATTATTTTTTTTATAAATTTAATTTTAGTAACTAAAAAGTCTATTTAACGCAATTGTTATTTTTAATAGAATCTTAAATGAATAGAAAGATGTCCTTTGTATTAATATAAATATATATTAAAATACAAAATCTGCAGTTTAGTTAAAACTGTATTTTTTAAATTTATTCTTGAAGCAAACAAGAAAGATCATCGAAAAACTTACTTGAATGCATTCTAATTCGTACATTTAATTCATTTTTTTTAATCTGGGCTGTCTTCCTTTAAAGGCTTATATTGCAAAACTGGGGAGGAGGAACTTCAGCAGAAAGAATGTGTCGAACAATAGGTTTTAAAACCATTGTAATAACCCTTCCTATATATTGTAATATATTCCCATGTATAACCTCCTAAAAATGATAATTCATTTTTATTATGAATTAGTTTCAATTTTTTTTATTGTATTCAAAAAACTCTGCTTGTGACATTATTCAAAATTGCATAAATTTAGTAAATATTTATATATTTGACATCATTCTTTCAGTCATAATCTTTGATTTTTCTAATGTATTATGTTTAATGGATGCTTAAAGGACAAAATATTTTATCTCTTACTTTTGTTCATTATGAGTTTATAAAAATTATATATGTAAGAAAATGCTTTAAATATCGTTAAATATTAAATCGGTATTGATTATTAATATTAAATTGTTAAATTAGTAATATAAAATATTAAATCGATAAACATAAAATATGGAATAGTTAAATGTAAAATATTAAATCATTATAAAATTGTCTAAATTTTAATGTTAATTACTCAAATCAAACTTTTGCGTAAGTATAGGTTATTGTATATTTTGTTGAAAACTTTCTTTTAATAAAAATATAATCAATGATAATTAAGTACAAAATTTTAACAAAGTAATTGTAAAATCATGTTAAATACTATACTTTTTTTAAATAATATACCATTTGGAAGTTCTTTTTTACTCAATCTGTAGTTTTTAAAAAGAATTGTGTTTTGATTAATTGAACAAATAAAAAAAAATCTTAAATACTATGTAAATTGTGAACAATAATAGCTACCACAACTCTATATATTTTTGTTAAAAAAAAACTGGTAGTAAACTGGTATCTATACTGATGATCTCTCTCTCTTTCATACACTCACAAAGAAAAGTGATTCAGTTAAAAAAGTAAACCTTTTTAAAATTCTTGGAAACTCTGTAATTTAATATCAACCTATTTATAGGGGTAATTTTATTCAAACAAATTCACAATTTAATTATTTCGTTTTCTTTAAGATAAACTTTCCAGCTTGTTTCAGAGCTCTTTTTCTCTTCTTATAGCTCTATCTTAGTAAAATTCAAGCTATTTAACCATCCTAATTTCTAAGGCAAAAATAATCGGAATATTCAATTTTGATTGTTAATTGTTTTAATACACAATAATCAAAAACATTTTAATTAGAATAAATTCTTGTGTCAAGTTAATAAGGATGCATTTATTTGTGTTATTCAGATTATAAAATAAACTATTTAAATAAATCTGAACATTTCTTTTTATTTTATTCCAAATTGTGGGAAACTTCTTTTTTTGGGAAAAAAAGTCAAAATAATCCAATTGATAATGATAAGTTCTTCAAAGCATTTCAGATGTTCTATCGCGAAAATATATCCTGTTAGAGCAATATACCGTTTTGTGTCGCTTAATTTCAATGCATTCCATTAAATTTTTCGTATACTAAGCTTCCCACTTTCTTCTGAATGTAGTAACTTTCGATTCTTTAGAACCATTCTGAGCTTAGCATCCTGCCACATTTAGACCGAGACAACTGCCTAACGCCTTTTAAGTAACAGAGGACCGGTTCAAGATGTCAAACTTTTTCGAGAAGTATTCTTTGGGTCGTGCAATAAGCCAAGCGGAGACAGTCCTTCTTCTTCAGCAATGAAGTTGAACCATACAACCCAACTGTACACTTTCATCAAATGAAGAGCACAGTCCATGTAGCAATTAGGACGCCTTCTATACCCGCCCAATAAAGATATTTGACGTAACATTTTTTTATAAACCAAACAATGCTAGATTCCAAGCCAAGTTTTCACTATAAAAGATTCAAAATATACCCTCCAGTATCAGTGATAGAACTCGGATAGGATATTGAACATTCAGTGGGATTCATAAGACGCCAGTGAGTATATCGTTTACAAATGATTCGTTGTTGTAATTCGAATAATTAGTATTCGTATTTATAAATTTACTTTGTTTAAATTTGTCTTAATTCTTAAGCATTTTGAGAGATCTGAAAAATGTGCATTTCTGTTATATGTTTTCCAATAACTTATAATCTATTGTTTATCCTGGTCATAGTGCAGATTTAACTACGTTAATGTGTTTTGATCTTAAATCTATTACTATTAAGCGGTTCTGTGCATCTGATATTTTTTTGAAAAAGGAAATATAATATGTAAAGTAGAAATAAATTTCAGATCTGTTTTCTCTGTAAAGTTTCCCTTTGGGTCCTCAATCAACTATATAAAGTTAATTCAGAAAAAAGTAATAAGCAAGATTAATAATTTAAAGGTATATCTTAGGCAAACTCTCAGCTCATATCCGGAAATACTCGAAACGTGTCCATATAATATCGCTTAAGTCTTGAAAATAGCTACTTTTACATATAATTCTAATTACTGTTCATGCGTTTTAATTTAAAGCAGAATTTTATAACAGCATTTTAAATGCATTTTCAAAGTAAAATATCTTGAACTATTGTGGGATGCACTGTAGACATTTCTTTAAAAAATCAAAATATGGTTGTAAATGCTTACTTAACTTACTTAAGAAAATTTTGAAATTTTTTTTTTTATAAATGCTGCTTTATTATATTATTATTTTTACTTCCTAATTTGATTGATTAGTTTTCACATGGGCACCAATTCTATAATCAAATTGGACTTCCTGAACATTTTTACTTTCGTTTAACTGAATGTGGTGAGGGAAAATTTTTAAGACATTTTAACTAAATTGCAGATGTTCATTTTATTTCGCTGATATTTAAATTCTGAATTAATTTTCAGTGAGAATTTTTGTTATACTTTTTCTCATTGAAATAACTTGTCTCTGGAATTTCTATCCCTTCATTTTATTTTGCTAAGAAAAAAACAATTTTAAAACCGATGTTTTGACGTGTGATGTCAAAAATGCAATTTTTTTTCCTCATAAAGAAATTGTCAGATTTTTTTCCAAGTACTTAAAGTTATTTTGAAAACAACATAAAAAGAGATCGATTTATAGTCAACAAAATGGAGAACTGAGTTAACTATATTTAACTGTAGAATATGCTGTATCTGAGATATAATGGAATAGTGGGGCAAGTAATATGCATAAATAATAATTCATCATCAGCTGATTAAAATTTGTTAATGTAACGTGAAAACACATTTATAATGCAAAAGTAAAATGGAAAAAATGTCTTATGTAAAAAATTTTGCTTCCCAATGCGATTTTCTGAGTTTTGAACTGCATATTTATTTATTCGTTTCATTTTCAAATAACACATACTGAAGAGATTTTTGTTCATATTTATGACATAAAGTGTAATGTTATATTATATTATATTATATTATATTATATTATATTATATTATATT
>BMAW01132833.1:182596-194168 GCA_019974015.1 Nephila pilipes | reverse complement strand
TTATATTATATTATATTATATTATATTATATTATATTATATTATATTATTTATATATATATTGAGGTATGCATCATGCAATGCTTCTCGCAATTAACAATTGTAATATCTATGATCAAATATTGACAATTTTATTTATTTTGGAGGTCTATGCATAAATCGAGCTAAATTAAGAAGTAAAGTTACCTTGGATATATTGAGAAAAAGATCTTCCTTCAAAATAAAATATAACTTCAGTTTAAAGAGACATTTAAATTAAAAAAGTTCAATCTTTGTCAAAAATGTTTCGCGTAAGATAAAAATGTTTTAATTGAAGATGATTACCAGGAAAATTTTAAAAAAATATCTACCTCAAAAAAATATCTTTTATAAAAACACACTGTGATATGCTCATTCAATATAGAATATGCAATGCAAGCAATATATTCTATATTATATTATACACGATTATTACATGATTTGAAAGGTATTAAATAACATAATATTCATATTTTAATTTGAAATGCTTAATATCAATCTTGTTATAATATATTTTTTTCAAGAAAATTTTTATCATGCTGTTGAATTCATACTTAAAATAATCTTATTCTTTAAATGATTGACATAGAGCTATTTTGAAAATATGAAAGTACACATGTATACAAGTAATTAAAACGATTTTCGAAAAGAAAGTTATTCAATACTAACAATAATTGAAACATTAGTTGATTTAAATGATGTAATTAGCACTTTAATGTTACAGTTGTTTTATAGTTTCATAAGTCTCACATTAAAATAATTTTTTTTTTGAAAAAATATGTTATGTTTTGATGTTTAAATTTCTATATCTTACTTTATGTTGAAATTAATGTTTTTATTTATTGTTTTTTTTTTAATTTTTATATGTATCTATATATCGTAAACGAAAGCATTTAAAAATAATTGATGATCTAAATAAAAGGGGGAAATAAAGTATTTATGTTGATTTAATGTTGTGAAATAAAAAAGCTACCTGGTTTATATGCATAAAACTTATCATATCTCCTTATATAATATTTATTTTTGAACATTTAATGAACAAAAGCAATGAGATTTGTGTAATTTTAAATTTAAACGCCCACGAATCAATTAAAAGTACAACTGTTTCTAGGTTTATTACAAATCTGCATATTAATACTTATGCCAAATTTGTATTGAATTAGATTGTAATACTCCTTCATTGTTTTCTTAATTTAAATTGTTTTTTTCATTAAATAAAATTGTTAAGAATTTTTTATTTGTATCTGTTTTGTTCAGCGCTAAAAGTAAGAAAAATCAAATTTTACGAATGTCAATTTTTCATTATTTCACTTTAAAATTTTGAATTTAATTGATTAAAATAATCATCTCTCTATCATAAAATAAATTTTAATTTAAACATAGTCATCTTTATGATTTAAGCAGCTCTTATGCGTGTGGTTCAAAAAGTACTTGTATTTGATAACAGATGGCATCATTAAGGAAAATTGTTAATACCATTGGGTGCTATCATCTGTTAAATAGAGTCGAAATAAATTTGACTTTGATTCATAAGTTAGTTTTGATTTGTTTGCAATTTCTTACAAATCAAAATTTGATTTCTGCTGCGTCGAATTGTCATCATTGGGGAGACTTGTATTCCCCATTATACATCAGCAACCAAGCAACAATCCCAACAATGGGTTTCTTCCGGTAAATTTGTTCCAAAGAAGGCGAGGATGATCTCATTGGTTTGAAAAGTCATGACGAGGAATTTTTGATGTGCAAAAGGCGTCATCATCACGAATACGAGTAGCTGAGACTTATACAGCTGTCTAGTGATTCATGATGCTTATTACAAGCTTCTGAGAACTAAAAACTTCTAAAATTTTCTAAGGGCTTACTAAACGGACCTTCGTAACAAGAGACTACATTGTATCTGTCATTTTTTTTGTCAATTTGATAATCATAAAAACACTTTCATCTGAATTCAATCTTCATAAATACTTAATAAATCAAACCATGTTTAACAAAAATTATTCCTTTAACTTTTTTTGTTTCAATATTATTTCATTAAACAATATTTCAACTCATTTTAAGTAATTGATATACACTGCAGTATTTTCCAGAATTCTCACATGCATACAGCTTAATATCATATGTTCGTATTTAACAAACTATACAATCTCAAAGACTAGTATTTATTTTAATTTCTTCTTCATAGAATTGATATTTCTGAACTTGAACTCTACTTTTTAATAGCTCCGATCAAAGTAAATGATATTTAAACATCATAACTTATTACAAAGCTATTTTATATTCACTTTGTAAAACATATAACCATCTAATTATTCCCATTCCATTTTTTTCACAGAGGACTGAAAAATGTTGACAAGTGGAAAACTATTTCTCTTGGCTTCTGCCTCAACCACCTTGATTTTAACCGTAGCTGCTGAAATCGGAGCAAAACCGACGTCTCATCAAACCGAACGTCAACTCGCAACATCTCCAACCCTTTTGCCACCAACTATTGGTGGTGGAATTGGAAACCTTGCAAATCTGTTACCAGCTTTCTTGCCATTTATCCTCATCTTAGGAATTGGAGCTTTTATTCTTCCAGCGATCGGCTTGCTTTTATTCGGTGGTGCTGGAGGCTTTGGAGGACTCTTCGAAGGTTTTAGCAAGAAGAGATCGAATGGAGTCGATACCCATCCACTTTTCTCATCAGAAAAATTTCTGGAATTAGTTCAAACCTTTACCAAAGCTTTAGAAGAGGCTGCGAAAGACAAATAACTCGGAGGCAAACCATAATTTACATAAACTTATGGTATTATGCATTTTTTTTTCAATATGGCATTAAATTATGACTAAATTTTGAAAACTAACATTCTTTCAATGTAGATAAAAGATTTAAAATTGAGACCCTACAAACTTTTATTAATTGTTCAATTGTTCCATTTGTCTTCAATCCCTTAATATAAGCAATTCAGAATTTTTATGAATATGAACATTTTCATCTACAATTTTATCGAAATTTAGATGTGTTTCAAAAAAAATTTCATGATTATAGAAACTATATATGCTTCAAGCCCCAATATGTATAAAAAAGAATGTCTTTCAATTATAATTAATCAACTAATAATGTATACACACACACACACACACACACATATATATATATATATATATATATATATATACAATGTCAATATTTTTAAGCTTTTATATCTACAAGAACCTTAGGTTTAAATGAAAACCTTTCAGAAACAAAAAGATTTTTCATTAAAATGCAGCTAAATTTATCTTCAATCACTCATTCAGTCATTTTAAGTGTAATACACTAAATTTCTTACTTAAAATACTGTCCTTTGCTTTCCTATTATCTTTAATGAATAAAAACATTTCGCTGATTAATCCAATCGTTATAATCACGTGTCCCATTTCTATACTTCCATCCTTCCATCCATTTCTTCTTTCTAAAATACATAAATTGATACATTACTCAAAAGGGGATAGTTTCTTTACTTCATTTAGTAAAATCCTTTAAATATCAATATTTGAATCTATTTTATTGAAACTATTTGAACAGACTTTTACATATATTTCAGCGTTATTTCTATGCATCATATATATATATATATATATATATATATATATAAATGTAGTATATTTTAGTTAACTAGATTTTTTTTCTTCATTTATAGTTTATCAACAAACTTGGACTACATCTGTGACATTGGATTTTATTCTTTCGGATGCATCTCATACGCACCATGTGAGCCTGAGGAATATTAATATAAAAACATAGTTTATACTCAGTGTACAAATGTCTTAAATGAAATGTTTTACTTTTAATGTAATATAAAATAAAATGTGTTAGCTTGTGTCAACCCTTGAATCTTTTTAAATTTTAAATTTATAAACATGTTAAAGTAATTCATTAAATTCGTACTTTTCAACCTTATTCATTAGATCCAATTATGATATTCCACTGATATATACAGTATCCATGCATATGGATACACCTAACTTGCAGAATAACAATTAAATTGAAAAGGCATTCGAAAATAATTCTTCTTCTTCTGTGATACATTCACATTAAGAGTTAAATACTAAGTAATTTTGGTTCGCATATTTGGAAACTGTTTTATATGTAAAATGATACAATTCATGATACAGGTGTTACATGTGATAAAGAAGGTTGGAAATCATTATTGTTCAAAGATACACTGCTCAAAAAATTAGGGAACACATGGTTTGCAAAATATGCGAATGTTTACATTGATAACTAACGTCAAATAAAACAACCATAATTTAAAGTGTAGCAAAAAGCATAACAAGCAAACTTTATATAAAAATCAGCATTTATGACGTCAAAAACCAGAAAAAGAATAAAGGCGAAGAAATTGGGATTTCGCAGTAGCTTCTTTTTTCACTGTCTCAGCTGTGAAACTCAATTGTTCAGCTTTATTTTTTAAAGAAAAGGTTACCTGAAAATGTCATAACGCTATTTACTTATATCTATGTCTTAAAGTATTATATGGAGACTTGAATTTATATAAACAAAAAGAAGTTATAGTGGCTTTTAGAAACTGGAAGCTATTGGAGTGTCATTTCATAGCTGTGGAATCTATTCCATGAACAGGGTATTTTAGATGTCGACCAAGGTTAGGTCGTACACGTGTTACCACAGCAGCTGATGACCGATACATCCTATCGATATATAGTAAATAGTGCATCTCACCAGCAAAAGCAGCTGTTGTTGGCTACATGACTAAGAATGTCAAGCCAAGCAGCTCGAAATAGGCTTCACCAGGGTAGTTTTTATGTACGTAAGCCTATGGTGCGTACTGTGTTGACCTCAAGACACCGTGAGGCCCGCAGACAAGATAAAACAACAAGACATAGGTTACTGAACATTGAGATTGAGTGCAATGTGATTGGAGTCAAGGGTTGTTTACTAACGTGCCCAATTCAGTCTGGAGTTCGACACCCAACATGTTTCGGTATGGAGAAAAAGGTGCATTCGAAATAATACCCCATTCCTTAGGTAAAGATCGCATTACAGAAGAGGTAGTTTAACGTTATGGTCTGGAATCCGCATAAGGTGGATGTACGGACCTGAATATCAATTGGATTGGCAATTTGTTGACCCAAAGATATGCAGATGAGATATTGAGACCTCATGTCGTACCTTACGCTCAAATTAATTAAAAAATTGCAAAAATTGTGTATTTTATGAGTTTTAAAAAACTTCAAAAATTAATTTTTTTTAAAATTTCAAAATAAGGGCTTGTTAAATTAACTTTTGAGATAACATTCATTTAATGGATGATAATGCCAAACCCCAATTCGATCGCTTTGGGGAGAGCCTGATTGAAGCTGAAGCAATACAGCGTATGGAATGGCCAGGATGTTCTCCTGACCTGAATCCGACCGAGCATGTTTGGAATACATTTTTTGCTACATTTAATATTAAGTTTCAACATGTATGTAATATAATTATTTTTCTCAATATGCAGGTTAATTAAAAATAGACATAAATAATAGATTAAATTTTTGCGTAAATGCTTATTTATTTTTTAAAATCATTAATACAGAATGAAAATAAGTATTAGAATCTAATGGAATTTGTAAAAAACAGAAATAAGAAACACAGTGACGCTAGTGTTCTCATTTTTTTTATTGAATCATTTTTATGAAAAACAATAATTTTTTTTATTGAATCCTAGGTAAACATATCGAAAACATTGCAGCATGTTTCCCAGATACTTCTTTTAATACAAAATCGTTTGCATGAAATTTAAGAAAAAGTATCTTTAAAAAGTTAATTATGTAGTTAATTTTGGGGGATTTTTTTTTTTCAATATCATGAAAATATTAGCCTTCTATTGCTTATGACCCTACATTTCTACCAAGAATTTCAGGAACAGTAAGAGGATCTTTAATAGATGATTGAGATATGTTTCATTCTCTGAAGAATTATTTTCTTAATTTAATATTCTTCTGCACTTTTCCTTACATTATTTCATCTCAAATGTGTTATGTATTTTTAGCTTTGAAAAGTAAATTAACAGTAGTTTAATTTTAAACAACACAATACCTGCTTCTGTGTTACTGAAAAAGGTGAAATGTCCTCATAAACAAAAAGTTAAAACAGTTGTCGAAAAGAAGGCTCTTTCTATTATTTTGATATTGCTTTGGGTTTCCTATTAATTGTATAGTAACGATTAACTGAATCCTGAAAGTACAATTCTGCCCATAAATGTCAACAGTGTAAATTGTATTACTCTCTTAATTATTTTCTCCTTTAAATGTTTTATTTTATAGGAACCTATTGTACAGATAATTATACTAAGTATAGAAATGTAATTTTTTTCTTCATCTGTCTATATTCTAAAACATTAATAATATATATAGAACCAAATTTAGAAACTAATTAAAGTCAAGTTTCTGGAGTGCAATCATTGAGAAGCAAACTGCGTTTCAGAAATATATATATATATATATATATATATATATATATATATATATATATATATATATATATATAAATCAAGCGGAACTTTAAAAAGAAAACAGATACTTTTCTCTCATTTAAATAAATTTTACTCGTTTTCAGAAAGTCGCAAAAAGGATTAAAGTCATAAGCAATTTTTATCAATTAAAATTTCTAAACGTCTCTCATCGAAAAGAAAAAAAAACATTTGGAATTATTTTAATAACTAAAACTGACATTGTCTGGACTAAATTCACTTTTAATCCAAATAACTTTTGATTTTGACACTTATCGTTTTTCTGTTTAAGTTATATTATACAGCATTTTAACTTTTAAAAAGATTCATTCGCTTTCTTGAAATAAAGGGTAGAAAAAATATTTTAAAATTTTGAAAGAAAACTTTAAAATTACATAAAAAATTCTTCGGCTCTCCTACAAAATATAGGAAATCACATAGAATCATTTGTTCTTACGAGCAATGTTGGACTATTAATTTCTCAAATTTTATGAAGAGTCGCATAATAATTACTTTAATCAATGGGAAAATTAAGAATAATTATGAGCAAATTAAAATAATTAATTTCTCCGATAATAATTTATTTCCTAAAACTCTCAACTGTTGTAAATTTTCTGACAAATCAAATTGGACTGTATTGTCGGTTTAACATTTTCATATTTTTGTATAAGATTTTATGAATTTATGAATTCTGTAGTTAACTTTCCTTTTAACTAAAAGTGAAATAAAAAATTCATGAGTTTCTTATTTCATCTATTTATTAATATTATCTACTGACACATAAGAAGTGTAAATTTCAGTTGGTGATATACATCAGACCCATATGGACAAAAGGGTTTACATCTCATTATTAGCCATCCAAAGTTCATATAACTCATTCAGTATAGTTAGACTACATTTGCCAAAACTGCTTTGAAAATTAGAATCATATAACACTACGTTGCAGATGATCTTTTTTACAGATCATTGAGTAAATAGGAAATCTATTTAAATATATAAATATGTTTCTATTATATAAGATTCATAATACTCCGTGACGGTTTATTTTACGAAAAAATAAATCAATACCTGTTTTTTACATTTAATACACAATTTACCATAGCTACAAAAATATATTGCTTCTCTTCTACATCATTTATTTGTTGATTACATCTAATCCTAAGAAAGATACCAATTTAAAAATAGCATTTAGTTTTTCTCCTTAGAATTATTAGCAGTAGATAAATATATCTGTTGTGTATTTTTATTTCAGAAAGGACATAAAATTGCTTCACTTTTCGGCAAAATATCACAAAACAAATAAAATAATTTTAAAACTCGGTAGCATTTTTTTAGTCTTATATTTAAAAGTCTTATAATATACATTTATGCTTCAAACTTTTCATAATGATAATTTTGAGAAAATTGAGGAAACTAAGTAGATAAAAAGAAAAAAAAAATTAATGTTTTCAAAATCATCTTTGAATCGAAATAAAGCTACTTATATTTAGAAATATCCTCAATTTTTCTCTGTAGGGTTCACATTTCCATTTGTTATCTTTAAGAAACAAATGAAATGATTTTAAAGTAAAAGTCAATTCCGTGTAATCATATATTTTCTTCTCAACCTGTAACGGTGATATGTTATCCTCACAATTAATCTTCTGGTTGGGAATTAATTTCATATGATTATTTGTTATGTAATTTTATACTTTTGATGGTAATAAATTACTATGACTGTTAAGACAAATAAAAGCATAGTAATAAGTTTATATGTATATAAATGGAGGGGGAGGGGCTCGTGCTTGTATCAAAAACAAAAGGCTAATAGAATATTAAATGTAACAACAAAACTGAATAATCATATGTTAAAAAATATTAAATTCCCGAGAAAACAATGTGCTAGCAATAATGTTTGAAAAAATAAACAAAATATAATAACACAAGAAAAATGTCATTCATAAACTATTAATTAAATATATCATAAGTACAAATTTCTTATAATTTTTATGTGCAAAAACAATACAAACTAAATAAATGTTTAAAATATATAAATATGTATAATATTAAAAACAAAGAAATTATTTTATATAATAGAGATAATTTTAGAAAATAATACATATTTTTAAAAAAAATATTAAATTGAACGAAAATAAAGTAAACATATAGAAATTGAAAACTGAAATGGATATAAAATTGAGAAACTTGAATGGAATGAAATATAAAGTATTTTATCTTATCACATTGATTAATTACTTACAATAATCTAGAAAAATCTTTACAATTAATCCAGAATACCCCACATCACAGATCTGAGTATGCAAGGTATTCCATAATTAATAGCCAAACTTCTCCACTAATTAATTACTTCATAAAATTATGTATAAAACCAAAATTTTACTGAGTTAAGAACATCGAAAAAAATAGAAAATTAAAGTTCAATATCATAAATATCTAATAAGAATTATAACTTTAAATGAAAGATTAATCATACTTATTTTATAAACACTAAGACCGAATTTAAAAAAGGTAGAAGAATTAAGAAATCTTACTCTAAAAAGCTATAAACGCGTGAAAACAATTAGTTTTAATAGCATCGTCTTAGCAACTAAATCCCGAACTATATTCATGGAGGTAAGAAATTTAGGTAAATACATCTACATACTAATTCTAGAATTAAATAAACTTAAGGAATGGAATATTATAAAAAATTGTATATTAATACATAATATTACTAAGAAAACTTAAAAATGAAAGATTAAAAATAAGGACTTTATTAAAAATATATAAGAAATAATAAAATACAAGTTTCTGAAATTAAAAAAATTAACAAATACAAAATTAGATTATTAAAAATTAATAATAAAATTATAAAGAAAACCAAATTTAAATTAAATAATAGCAAAGAAATTTTTTTATTCTTTTCCTAAATATACAACAAATAAAATTATTGCATTTTATAATTATTTTTAATGAAATTATTAAAATAATGTATGTGCAGGAATATTTTTGTAAATTTAAATAAATTTTCAAGAATGTAAGATGAACTTTTAAGTAACCTTTTGTTACTTAAGTTATAACTATATATAATATTTCTAAAAATAGATGTACTAAGTTACTTTTCCAGAAAAGTGCCTTGTGTACCAAAAAACGAAAATTATCTCTCTTATTTTTTTATTGTTATAAATTATTCCCAAAAAAAAATCTAATAAATATCTACGTATTGAAATTCAAACATGTTATTATTAGTTTGTCTTTTTTTAAATAAGCTGGATAAAAATATAAGTAAAGTTTATCTGCTTTGTAATTATTTTGAAAAAATATAAGATTTAATAATTGCAGTTTTGTTAAATTATCTAAAATACTTTGCAATAGTTTTGTAAAATTTTACGGAATAAAGTTATATAAGTATTAGAACCATTGGTTCCTGTATGAAATTTTATTGTAATGATATGGAATTTGAATGTTAAAAAATACACGGAAACTTTATAAAATTTATATATAACCTATTTTTTTAATACATAGCAATAATTCTGCTAGAAATTTCTCTATCACCATTGATTACTCCACTAAAGGAATAATTATTTTCTAGATGAGTTTATTATTCATATTAATAATGTGTGAAGGAGTGTATCAAACAGAGAGAGAGAGAGTTACGTTCCTCTCTTAGATTTTTAAATTAAAATAATTTACATCTGTATACCATAATCTTTATTAATTGTTTTATACCATTTTGGTACATACATTTCTTAATTATAATGTATTTGCTAAGAGGGATGTTTGGATCCTGTAATACTGAGTATAACCAGCTTCATAGTCTACCGTATATGACAGGATTTAAATTGCTTTATTTCCATTTTTCATTCCATTGGGCCCCCCCCGGGGGGGGGGGGGGTTTACTATATGATTTTCATTTATTTTTTCCTATGTATTGAATGCCCAATTTTCTGATTTTTCTCTCATATAATTTTTTAGTTTTTTCAAAAGAAATTATTTTAATTTTTGTTTTACCTTTTCTTTTCATCACAACAATGATTTATCTATTATTTTTCTGAATTTGATATTACTCTAAGAAACTCTAATTGCATTGTAACAGGTCAATTGAAAACTCCCCGGCCTGACACATAGATGGCGCTACTAGAATTAAATCCATATGTTTTTTAATTAGCCCTAACCCTCAACAGATGCGTGTATAAATTTGACAGCTGTCTGATCATTAGTTTGTGAATTATAGCATTTTGAGTGAAGCAACTTTTGTTAATGTGAAAAAAATGGATAAAAAGGAATTTCGCGTGTTGATAAAATATTGCTTTTTGAAGGGAAAAAATACAGTCGAAGCAAAAACTTGGCTTGATGCCGAGTTTCCGGACAATGCCCCAGGAAAATCAACCATCAAGGATTGGTATGCTAAGTTTAGACGTGGTGAAATGAGCACCGAAGACGGTGAACGCAGTGGACGCCCCAAGGAGGTTGTTACCGACGAAAACATAAAAAAAATCCACAAAAGATTTTGAATGACCGTAAATTGAAATCGAATGAAATAGCAGACACTCTAAAGATATCAACTGAACGTGTACATCATATCATTCACGAATATTTGGGTATGAGAAAGCTCTGTGCAAAGCGGGTGCCGCGCGAGCTCACTTTTGACCAAAAACAACGACGAGTTGATGATTCGGAGCAGTGTTTGAAGATGATCAAGCGTAATAAATCCAAGTTTTTGCGTCGATATGTGACAATGGATGAAACATGGCTCCATCATTTCACTCCGAAGTCCAATCGACAGTCATCCGAGTGGACTGCACACGATGAACCCGCTCCAAAGCGTGGGAAAACCGGCTGGCAAGGTTATGGCGTCTGTATTTTGGGATGCGCATGGAATAATTTTCATTGACTACCTTGAAAAAGGAAGGACCATCAACAGCGACTATTAACTACATAGCGTTATTGGACCGTTTGAAGGACGAAATCGCCGAAAAACGGCCACATTTGAAGAAAAAGAAAGTGCTGCTTCACCAAGACAATGCACAGTGTTACAAGTCAGTGAAAACGATGGCAAAAATCCATGAATTGGGCTTCGAATTGCTTCCTCATCCACCGTAT
>BMAW01132833.1:160664-179501 GCA_019974015.1 Nephila pilipes | reverse complement strand
CACACACACACACACGTGTGTGTAGGGTTATCAGAAAGTTTGTACTGATTATGAGAAAATTAAAAACAGAACGTTTAAGTTTGGTATACATTTTAATGCACAAATATATAGGTGGCATTCTGTTCTGACCTTTTCTCCGTATTTCAGGCAACGAAAATTCCGTTCTTCTAAGTACTTAGAATTTTGGAAAATCTTTTCAACATGATTTTTACCTCCAGTGAAAGAATTGAAGTTTTTCTGTTTGGGGTTTGTAATGATTGAAATGGGTAGAATCTGGGGCGCGAGGTTTGGTGTCATGATGGATGGGGTGAAACATCTTAGTGAGCCTTAAAAGCTTTTTATCTGAGTTGTCAGACACATACAGCCATCATTGTCCTGATGAAATGCAGTTGCCCTTCCAACCTTTATTTCTGGATAGTCTAAATAACTGTATGGTTCGTCTAGTTGGGACCAATACTTTTCTGAATTTATCGTCTTGTTTTGGAAAGTGCTCATAATGGGATTCTTTCAGTCCCATCTGACCAAGTGCCTCCTTCTAGATGAAGACAATCTTTGGTGGCTAACAGTTATTCATTCTCTCTTCCTAATACCTTATCCATTTCTCAAGCCGTCACGATTTGTTTCAAAATAGGTGTCCCTCGTTGCGTTAGTCAGGCAGGCTAGCAAATGGAAATACAGTCACCATGAAATTTTCTAATTAAAACATAAAGAACAAGTAAACAAAGCAGTTTATGTAAGCTCCACAAGAATTTTCATCGATGGTGGGTTTTGATGTACAAGCCTTTCTACTAATTAACGCGTCTTACAGCTGGGTTATTCTCGTCCAGTGTTTTAATCAGGTCTTCATCTGTGGAGGCACAGAAATCAACAGCTTTAAACCTAGCCAAACTATTTCTGTATACTTTCTTCCAGTTCTTTTCACCTTCGTCAAAACTGTTATATCTTGTCAGCCGTTTGTGTGACCTTTTCCCTTTCCTGTAAAAACCTCAAATGCTACAATGCACTGTTTGCTTCCATATACAAGACTTATAAAGCTGATAGCAAATAACGTTATCATAGTAACTAATCTTTTTCACAAATATTCTGCAGTACCGTCACTTAAAATAAGTACGAATGTCATTTGTTTTGATACATTCAAACCTACGAAAATCGATGTTAAAGATTTTCCGCACCACCCAATATATATATCTCTCTCTCTTTCCTAATAAGTGTTTAATATCGAGTTTCGTAATGAAATCAAATAATCTAATAAGATTAAGTTGCCAGCAAAAATTAAATCTAAGGACAGAAAAAGAGCTTAACATTAAAACGAAACATCATACTTAGATTAATAACTGACCGAATGTGACAATTTGACGAATCAATACAATTAATACAAAAACGTACAAAAATGGTTTAGACAATCTAGTAGGGTTATTTAAGACAATATGTGTGGTACACTGAACTATTGAATGTTCTAAATAGTGGAACTGTTTTCTTATTTTGCTTTCTCTGCGTGTTTTGTACAGAACAAAGTTAGCCGAAAACCTTGACAAAATACACGCATCGTTTCATTCAGCATTTGATTCTGACATAATGATTTATATTTTTCAACAATATTTAGTTCGATTAACCTCTTAGTAGCTGTTGCTAAAGAATAAATAGTACAAAGTATTTCAATGATTTAGTATGATTATAACTGAAGTATAGTGTTAAATTATTATGAATTCCTTTTTAAAAATTAACAAAATTGGAATGCTACTTTTTGGGATTTAAATATTTTGATTATATTATGAGATAGTTTTAGTTAAATGAGAGGAAAATGGTTTATAGGGATTTCGATAATGGACTTATTTAGAATTTATTACTACTGTGGTATGTGCAAAGCAATTGAATGTATTATATTTCATATGTAATACGTAATGTTGTGTGTGTGTAACTTAGAATTTTTTTAAATCTTTTCTCTTGAAATATGCTTTGTATTTCTTGCGGTAAAGTTACGTTGATTTAACTTGGTTGTAATTTTTTAAATTACTGGTTTTAAAAAAAAATTGAATTAAAATTATCGTGCTTAATATGTATTATAAATTTCTATTATATTTTATTTAGGTAATTTTATGGATTATTTACATTATAATACTTTGTATGTTTTAAATTTTGATTACATTTTGAATTTGATGGGTATGTATTTCTTACTAATTGTTTTAACTGATTCTATAATATTCTTAATTTAATACGTTAAAATTTTTTTCTTCGTAATTATAATAATTTATTTTGATTTTAATACATGTCAAAATTATATATATATATATACAGGTTCATCAGTATGCAACTATTTGAGTTAAAGATGTGAGCATTGTACACAAATTATTCAAAGCGTGGTAAAATTTCAATTTAAATGCAGTATTTTTGAGCTATTACTTCAATTTTTTTCAGAAAAGGGAATACTATACATTGTCGAGAATTGTTCAGATAAGGATATTTTATCATTATAACAACTTATTTAATTAATTAAAATTTTGTTGTTTCCAATCAAACTAATCGTCATTATGAATTCAAAAATATAACAACTTTTCTCTCATCAGAATTGAAGAATTGACT
The DNA here is from genome assembly GCA_019974015.1 of Nephila pilipes. Taxonomy (NCBI): domain Eukaryota; kingdom Metazoa; phylum Arthropoda; class Arachnida; order Araneae; family Nephilidae; genus Nephila; species Nephila pilipes. Next base: position 176,921 of record BMAW01132833.1, on the reverse strand, counting down.
GATATAGTCAAAAAAAGGAAAATATTTTTGTCTTCAAGCAGATAAAAATATTATCAAACTAAAATACTAAGATTTAATTCTCTAAAATTAATGCAAAAAAAAACTATTAAATGCTTTCAAAATTAACTACCAAGAATTGTTTGTTTTTTTTTATTTGGAAAGGAAGTTCCTGTTTTTTAAGCAAATGGATACAAAATTTAAGTCATTATAAGTGTCATTATGCTGTTTTTCTTAATTGGAAATGAGAGTTTTGAAAAAGTGTTGTAAAGTACAGTTAATCCTTATTACTATTCATCATTAGATTCCATTCTTCTAAGTTAAGTAATGATTACCAGTCTTTAATCGTTCTTTTTTTCTATTCCTCTTTTAAAATAAAGTATGAATTCAACGTCATTTTATAAGATTGGCTTTTAATTTTTTCATACTGGTTGAATTTTTTTTTCTTTTTTTTTCCTTACAAATCATGGTATTTAACAAGGCAAATAATTTTCTACATTTGAGAGAAATTTTTTTTATTACTTATGCAGAATTTCGAAAAATATAAGCAATAATTTTTAAAAACAATTTTCAGTGCTAAATATTCCAGTGCTGTCTTATACCTATTACTCTAGTATTTTATTTCATAGAAGTTAAATGAAACTTTAATGTTCTAATCAACTATGAAAATCAATTTTTTAGAAGTGCCTTTAAGTTACAAAAACTTTTTTTCATGATCTTTCTAACAATAGTTTGTGAATGCATTTATGTAAATAATATTAACACTAATAATTCTACTATGAAAATAATATTAAAATTAATTTCCATTTAGGTAAACAAAAATAAATATTTGTCAATTTTTTTCGAATTTCACTTTTAATATTTCGGAATTTCAAAATCGGCAGACTTTAGAAGAAATATTTCATTCTAAGAAAGTAGCGTTGTAAAATTGTCACGCAATTCAAGTGCATTTGACAAGGAGCAAAGTAGTTCAAAAACTTCTGAAACAATGAAATATAGATGAAATTCCATTGAAAAACACTGCTTCGGTAACTCAATTTCAAAAGGAATACACAAGTCCTTTTTACTGTCAATAATGCGGCTAATTTCGCTGAAAGATCTTACTTAGACTTTAATGGTCTGTTTAACGTGAATAATAGGAAGAATAAAGCGAAATTTTTTCGCGCGAATAATGTTTCAACGAGCAATTTGCTATGTTATGATCACGTGATTTGACGTCACTTCCACGCCTTCTTTTGCTTGAAATTATGTTAGATACAATGTACACAAAAAACATGGCCTACATTATATTGTTTGATACCACATCCAAAAATCTAGAGCATTAAAATATCTTAGAGATAGTTCCAGTTTATAAATCTTTCTACTATTTAACAAGCGAAAAAGTTCTTCGAAATTCATCTTTGGATAGTTGATTTCCAGAAAACATCTGGCTTTAACTGAGCTTTAATTCATTTTGTTGTGCTTTTTCGCAGTTGGAGTTATCCTTTCACTGCTCGGAATTATCGAAAAGTAAGTTTCATCTATCATTTTAAGCCTTAAGTATGTAAATTTTCCTCAAAACTATTGAGAAAAGGATCTTAAATTTAAAAATGAATTATTAATAAATAAATAAATATTTTATGCAAAGTTTTACTCTTAAGATAATTATTTGCATTTAAAATTATTGCCTTTAATTTTATCCTGACCTTGAATAAAAAACTGTTCTTGATATAAAGTTGGCGTATCACGTTTTTATTGATATCAAAAGTCCTTTTGGTGATTTGGGAATCTGGAACCAAGGTCTTATTATTTACCTTCGAAGAAAGAAATGTGTGAAAAATTACCATCCTTATTTTCTAAACTACTTATATTTTAAGGGTAAAAAAAATGGATTAATATATCTATCAACTCTCCCAAATATCAAGATATTGGTATATTCATTAAGATCGAAAATATTGTTATGAAACCCAGATGGAGCTAATATCCGAACACTCAAGATATCATGATATTCAAACCAAAAAATAGCTGTAAGTGAAGAAGAAAAGTTATGTATGTGATAAGAAAACTATTGTACTATATTTATATTTTTCAATATTAATGAGCGGCGGTTTCTCATCTCAAAATCCTAAAATATTCTAACATTATCTACGCTGTTTGCGTAATTAATTCTAAATAGATTAGATAGAGTTCATGTTATGTTTTTCGTAACGTATATAACTGAAATTTAGGCACTACTAGTATTATGCATTTATTATTATATTTGAAGTAATCAAAATTGTATAAAATTCTTCCTAATACTTCCCTTAGTATAATTATTCCATTAATTATTTTGTATAAAACAATCTCCGGATAAAAATATTTTAGATTAAATTTTCTCATTTATTAGTAATTCTAAATCTGAAGTCTCAGACAGTATTTTCTAAAAATAAGCATCGAAAAAAATTATTTCATTGTTTTTGATTATTTTGAAGTTACCTCAACAGTTAAAGAAACAATATATTTATTTTTAAATAATAATTTGCTTAAGTCTTAAAACTGAGAAATAAGTGCAAATTTAAAATATTCTTTCTTGAGATTAACAACACTTTTCAATCCATTTTTCCCGCTATTAGCATAAAGCATTGAAAGAAATTATGGAAGTTCAAAATATGATTATTACATCGAATAATAAAAATGCAATGAAATAAGCATAAGTTTAATAAAAGTACATTCAAAAGCTGAAAAGGTCTTTAAAATAAACTCTTAATTGCTTTTATATAAATAAGTTGATATTGATTTTAAATTTTGAATTCTTAAGTAGGGTGGATATTTTATCCGATGATGGATATGAATTCAAAATCAAAATTTCTTGAAAATATCAGTTTCATTTTCTATCGCAGAAGTTCTATCTAACTATTTAAAACGTTCATAACCTACGATTGCATGAAATATTATTGGTCATACAAAAGTTAACTTTGCTTGGGTCTAAAAATAAAATATTTAAAGAGAGAAAAATTGCTTTTAAAAAAATGAATTGCATAATTCATATAACTATAAAAATCTATACAGTAATATGAAGAAGTATATGATGATATATCATAACCTCTTCATTGAAAATAAAGATTTTTTTTCACTTGTTCAATATTTTGTTGCTTAATATGTATTAAATATAATCCTTATTTTTCGTAGCTAATCCGTATCATTCTGCTTTTTCACTTGTAAATTAAAAAATATATAAAGCCGGTTGTTGCTTCATTACTTATAGTTTAATTTAAAATGTGTCGCTTTTAACATTATTGCATTCTTTACAACTGACATTTTTTATAAAATATCTATAGTTATTATGTTTGAATATTTTTTTCATTGCCTGAAATAATTCAATCGAACAATATAAACTGTAGCTCCAATTAGCCCTTTATGCCCCAAATTATGAATTAAGAGAAATATTTCCTAAAATTTTTTTGATTACATTGTAAAATCAAATTAGAAGATTTATATATTAATAAAGTTAAATTTTAGAAAATATCGTTAATTCGAGATAATAAATTAAATTGGTACTTTTTTGTACCGTCAGTTCATTTAAGTTGAAAATATTTTGCGACTTTGAAAATAAAGAAACCATGCAATATTTTTCTTCATTCTGCGATATGCATATTATCGATGAAAATAAGAAAAGCAATTTTTTTATTTAAGCATAAAAAATACATTGCAGACTTCACATTTTGAGTGAAGTCGACTCTGAATTGATTTTTTTTTTTTTTTTTTTTTTTTTGTGCTCACACTTAAAAACTTCCTCGGGTTTCCACAAAGGTAGGCCAGTGGCACCACCTAGTAGGTGTACTCTAACGATAAAAATGATTCGAGAAATCCTGAATTCAGTGAATAAAAAGGAAATATTGCTGTACCATTTCTCTTTTTCCATACTTTTGGAGCACTTTGCTCTGCCAGGCCTTCATCTGAACTGCTGTTAACATTTTCAGCATTCCAGAAACCAGATAATGAAGCTTCTGGAAGATCATAATTCGACATTTTTTCATCAAATTAACTTATTACTGGTGTGTTACTGAAGTTCGAAGAGAAACTTTCGAAGGGTAACATAGTTTTTTCTGTTGTAGACCCCGCCTTCTATGCATATCTGAAATAAGGTAAGGAATACTCAAAAGGCTGAAAACAAAGATGCACATTTGGCAAATAACAATAAATTTACTCACTCACAAAACATGCTTAAAGACTATTTTATATTATGCATGAATATATATATATATATATATATATATATATATATATATATATATATATATACAGAGAGAGAGAGAGATTTAAATTCATTTTAAAATCTACATCATAAATAAAAAATTACTTTTAATATTCTTGAGCTATAAAGATTATACAATAACTTCATTGACTCAAAAGAATTTAAATGTAAGTTAAAATTAAATGCATTAGCAATTGCTGCTTAGTCCTCCTTAGTACTTAAAAGTACCAATGCAAAAAGGGTTTTGAAAATAAAGTAAAAAGACTATCGAATTTTGATTTTACACATAACAATATTTCTCATGACATATTAAGTAAGAAAAAAAGTATGCAGTGAACTTACCTATGAATGTTGAGGTGTTTCATCGCAGAAACTTAATATCAGATGTCACACAACGAGGTAGTGGCTAAAACGAGGTAGATAGCGGGAAAATTTTCCTTCTAAACTATTTTCAGCTTCACAGAATTGCAAATGACTTCTGTCGAAGATAGAGGAAACTATTAAGCATTAATTCTGAAGAATTGATAGAATATTTCTAATACTAATATGATTCTAGTGTGTGGGCGGGTACTTAAAAGTACCATTGAATCATACTTGTAAATACTAGTAAAAGTGCACGTAATGTGCTCGTAACTGAAATATTGACCGAATCTTAATAAGTATTCCCAAAATTTGCGATTAGAAATGTTTAAAATAGAGTTCCAAAACTTTGATGAAATATAGATTATTTGTTTTCAGAAAGAAAAGAGTGAGTTACCTAATTATTAGAAGAAAAAAATAAATCATTTCTTTACGTTTTGCCTCACAATGCTTTAGTTGACTTTTTCTGCATGCGTAGAGTCCAGATTGATTTTCAAGACTCATTGCATGTGCATGTTGTCCAAATTAATGAGATGTAGGTCAAATGTAAGTTAAAAATAATTAAAGTTGCTTGTGTTTCTAAAAGTAGAAGAAGGCCTCATCCTGATGACATAATTACTTGTATAGGGAAGTAATGTAAACAATATGCTTTAATTTCAAAAAGGCTGTTCTTTTTTTTTTAAGTTTGAGACAAATAGGATTGTTAAAAAGGATCTAACGTATAAACATAGTTTCTCGTAAATATCATGACGTCTTGTGTAATTAATGAAAAGAAAGACAAGATTTTAAAGGAAATTTATGTTTATTTTTCATCCTCATTACTTGTAATAGGTTTACGCTTAAAATTATTTTAAAGCTATCTTGAATTGAAAATACAGAAAGAGCTAATTATCTGCCTTACATTAGAATGTACATGGTGTTTCTAGTTATATGTTAAGCATGCTACTTCTAATTTACCTTCTCTAGCTTTCCCTTTATTTCCTTGCAAAATTCTCTTTTGGCAGAAAATCATTCATCCATGAACGAGTTGAAATCCTATCTTGCAAACATTCGGATGTAAAATGACATGTTTTTATGACGTTTTAAAATACTTTTTAGGGAAAAAAATATAATCAGAATTAAATTCATGTCCTTCATCTTCATAAAAGTTTCACTTTACTAAAATGTGCACGAAAAGAAACTTAATATAATAAAAAATTTTGTTCATGGAACACAAAAACATTGAAATTTAATTTTCATGGCATGATTGTATATTTTAAATCTTAAATCTTTCTTTTCTTTATTATCAACATTATTTTAAATTTTAATCCTTATATTTAAACTTGTTTTTATTCCCAATATCCTTTTTCAGCAATCTTTAAAAATGACCAATCGACGAATTATCAAAACAGTTAAGAAAAAGTATTTTCGTTTAAATTTTTTGCTTTTTAATGCATATGTTACTTGCATTCAATTATTTACTATCCTCAAGTCCCATACAACAAGAAAAACCTGAATTATGTATTTAGACAGTCAAGAAATTTTAACTTTGAAAATATTTATTATGTTATTTGAATAGCTAGAAGGGTGATTTAATTTTAAAGCTTTATTTATAAACTTTAATCCTGTAACAGGCTTTAAATATGTAATAAGTAAAACATGATGCCTTATTTTTTCATTTTATAAAATGAATATGTATTTGAAAATTCAATCTACAGAGTTTATGTTACAAGTTATTGTCAAATTGATATCTAAAATTAAGTTTGAAATTTAACTTATCTTTAGAGAAAATTATAATAAGGACGTCATGTTATAAGATTTTTTTAAAAATTACTTTCACCCAAAATATAATTTTACGTATTTTTAAACAGAAATAAAAAAAAATTACTTATAAATCTCACAAAATGTATATAGGATATTGTTTTGGGCTTATTGTCGCTTTTTAGTAACAGTTGTTTTCACAATCAGCTAAATTACGAGTTTTTCCTCACCTTAAACTTCATAAGTGTTGACGACAGAAATGAATATTGTTTTGCATGACATGTTTCTTAACCTTATATTTTTAACATCACATTTATTACATCAAAAAGCTCATGCGTAGTTTGATATTCTATTAGTAACATATTTTCCTGATGTTTTGTAAAGTTTTGCAAAACTGTAACTTAAAGTGTAACGAACCTTAGAAATTTTTGCAACTACTCATTTTTAATAAAGAATAAAAATATTGCAAAGAACAGAAAACATCCATTTAAATTATTCAAAATTAAACTTAATATTTTTTTTAAAAAAAAATGGTTCTTGTGTAAAGTTTTACAGCTGTAAATTATCAGTTTAGCTAAACGAGATACCATTAAAAGTAAAAAAAAAAAATATTTCAAATATTTTGTTTAACTTTTGGTATCACGAATTTCTAAGAAAATCCTAAAGTAGGTCAAGCTCATCAAACACCCCCGGACCCGGAGGGGTGATAATACTATTATGTCATATCCGGGATCCCGAGGCGAACACACACAAACACGTCTGACCTATCTTCATAAGAATATCTTGCTAAAACTATTTATTTATTGAGATTGCATAAATACTTTTAGTTTCTCATCGGCATAAAAGTTTTTCACTATGTTGCTTCTATATTTATCGTGAGGTAGTATGTAACATATAATTATTTTCCCTTATAAAGATAATCATATTATTGACTTATAATCTTACAGGTATATGAAATATGTGCGGCAAATTCTAGATGTTTACTAATAATAGTGTAGGTTTTCAAACCTGACGTTTTGTTCGAAATAAATATGAGAGATCCTAGCCTACATTATCATTCTTTCTCTTAAAACTAAAAAAAGGGAAAAGTAATGCAAGTTCCAAGCTAATTTCTTGATAATTATTAAGGAAATGAAAATATATTAGCATGTAATGGTTCAATAATTCAGTCTAAAGTTCCTCGGTTCGAATCAAAGAACAGAGAAAAGATGTTCAGTAACAGTTATCAATCAAATGGAACAGTTACATTTATATAATGCGCTTGAATATCAATGAGCATACAATTTTTAGATGATGAAAAGCTTATTGCATATACATCGGTCCGAAGTTTAATGAAAACGGGTTTATTTTCTTACAGTAAGTTATGGATTCAAAAAAATATAATATAATTTGTCTATTTCTAATCAGAATAGTCTCTATATATAAAAATAAGAAAAGAAAGGGTAAGTGTCAAGAGACTCTCGAGTATTTTTTAAGATACCACGAAACACACACATGTCTAACATTTGTAACATATAGTGTTACAAATTATTATTCTTATACAATAATTTCCTTTTTTTTTAATTTAAATACATCAATATGTTATGGTGAATACTTTTCTTATTTAAGATTCTATGAAAAAATTAAACAATTTCCTTAAAAAGAGTAAAAATCATAGCTATTGTAATTTTCTTAACAGAACGTTTCTGTAATGCTCAGTTATCCATAAAATTTCTCTGAATTCTTAATATATTCCTTTTTTCATGAAATGAAACGAAACTGCTTATTCAGTTGTTGAAGCGAAAGTTTTTATTTATTATAACTAGAAATTTATATATTGACTACAAAAACTACCGAACAATCATACTAAAAGAATATAAATCTACTAAAACATTTAGGCAAACTAATTAAATTTCCTCTATCTTTCATTCAAAAATCATTTTTTCTTTAAATAAATTCATGTTTAGAATAACAATTCAATTTTAACGATTTTGTCGTTGCTTTTTCTGTAGGCTTTGCTTTTTTTCTAATATATTGCCTTTTCAACTTTACAATTTGAATATCTATTCACTTTGAATGTAAATTTTTTTGTATTTTTGCATATAACTATTTTACTTCACATAAATTTAACTCTTTCCTTACAGAATGCATTTTGCTGTGGTAAATATTCTTCTTTGCTTGACTATTTCTTGCATCTCAGCCTCGGCCCACAAATATTCAACTCCTGTTGGTAAAATTGCCACTGCTCCTCCAAAAACAACACCTCCTCCATCATCCACCAACGTCCACAAGAAATATGTTGATTTCGACTTGAAATCTCAAAGCAGTAGATACGGCAAAGGAGATCCATACTATTACCATCATTATGGCCCTGATTACTACAAAAGTTATGAGCATTATTATGGACACTATGATGATTATTACCCTTACTACCACGGTAAAGGCCATGGCCACTATCACATGATACCATACGTATTGGGAGGCTTTGGAATGCTCTTACTTCCACTTTTAACATTGATGCTCACTCTAGCTGTGAATATTGCACCAGCCAGTAATATTCCAACAGCTGTGACTACTGCGAGTGCGAAAATATTAGGATCCTTCAATTCTACTAAACTTATTGGAGAACTTGTTGATAAACTTGATTCCGCGATTTCGAAATATGGAAGAATGAATGATCTCTGATGAAAATTGTCAAATAATTGATCTGTAATAACCCCTTTTCATGACAATGGAAGCAATAAATTTTCGATATCGACAATTTATCATGGTGTTTTTTCTGATTTTACAACTTATTTTAGTTTTAAGACATTGTTTTATCACAAATTATTTTTTAAACAGTAGTAATATTGTATTAGTATAAATATTCTGCTTTAAAAACTTCATGAATCAATTTAACTATCAAAAATGTGACGAAGAAAATGTATCTAAGAAACATATTAAATAAAAATTTCATTATATATATATATAATATATATATTGGATTAGAATTTTATATTCGAACATTTCATAAATTTTAATGTTTAAATATATTTGCCAGTATAAACGAAATACATATAAAAACATTTTAATTGTGATACCAATATTTTTAAGTTAAATATAATAAGTTATTTTATAATTCAAATAGAATTACTGAATGACCTACACAACTAGAAAATTTTATATTATCCACAAATAAATCTTTCTAATGCTTCAAATATTTATGAGTAGAATAACTAGTGTAATTTAAGTTTTAAGCGAATTTTGAAATATTACAAAATTTTTATTAACCAGGGATTAACAGTAAATAATTTTTAAAAATCAATCACATATCAGTGCCTCTACATATTTCAGTCCAATAAATTTATTTAATTGAAAAAATCCTTTTAAAAATTATTTTATGTCACTTAGTTAGAATGAGACAATGCCATATCAAAATTTAATGCTTTAAATAAGAGCCAGAACCAAAAAAATTACATGATTACTGTATTTTTTCAGATGATTACTTTTCTTTACTTGACATATTATAACTCATTCAAAAGTTATAATGCAAATACAAAAATATATCATAAGCAATAATAGTGTTTTATCTATCACTATTAATTATTGCTGTTTTTTACTCTTTTCAGTCCCTACTAAATATTCGTGGAATCAGCTTCAAATCGTTCAGTTGTCAGAGAAATTTTATCCATAAGATTTCGAGCTCAAATCGATGATTATGCACCATACAGCGACAAGGAGAAAGTTAAAACTCTTAAACCAGACTGACTCATTCAGAGAAAAACAAAATTACAGAAAAATTTATAAAACCTTCATTAAATTATGCTGTTCTTTTTATAAGTTTCAAAAAAGGGAATAATTGGGATAAAAAAAATAATTAAATTATTATCAAAAGAAGTGTTATAGTAGGTAATGAAATAAGATAATTTATTTTATATATGTTACAATTAGTTACGACAAATATTTCAATGTGACAATTATTTTCACTAAGAAACTCTTGCATCATCAACCCTTATTTTCACAAAGAAAAAGCTATATGTTATTATTAAACATTTAAATAAAGTATCAAATTTTTGTTTGGTTTAAATTAAATCGCTCTAGAAACACACAAAAGCTATTGGCGACGAACCTCGTAATTTTGAAACATGGATTAAGTAACGAGATAAACAGTACCAGAGTAATTGATTATTTTACAGTTCATTATTGCATGGATCACACGATTGAAAAATACTCTGATTGATAATTTTCTTTAGAGATGAAAAAGTAAAGTTAACGAGAATGAAATTATCATTTTCCGAAAATCTTTCTTTTTTATTGTATCAGTTGGCATCTCTTTAGTAATTTTAACTTATGTCAACGAAATATAAAATTTTCATAAAAAATGTACTGTAGGGGAGAATTAGTACAAAATAATTAGTTAAACTACATTAAATTACTCATTTATGATAGAAAGGGGGGGAAGTAGCACTGATTCCCGCCAAAGAAAAAAAAGTTTATAACTATAGAACAATAATTTTTCAGCAATTATTATTAATAATTATTCAGTAATTACTTCACTAGTTTAATTTCTTAACGTTTCGAAATTACTAAAATTATTTTCATTGATTATTACCTGTATAAGTATGAAGACAAATGTATGATATTCTTATGCGTAACACATAGTAGAAACTAGTTATACTTTTAGTATTTTCACACAAACATACATCAAAAAATCTATCTAAAATTATAAATTCTTACAAATACATATGTTAATAAAACGTGTAGGGATATTCACATTTCATTTTCAGCAACAATATTAGAAATGCATCTATAAAAAAAGGCTAACCGTATTTTAATCTAAATGAATTCTATCCTTCTTCTTCTCTGTCTATCTTCGTAACTGTATCGCCTGATTGAGAATTATTGATATTTGTTTTCAAAAATTACCAAAACATAAAACATTTCCTTCATACTCTATAAGTCAAAGTCTAGAGTAATTTCTTTTATTTAATTAATATTACCCAACTTTAAAAAATACATAGGTTTTTCTATTTGATATTTTTCTAAAAAAATAATACTACTTTTGAAGTTTCAAGATAATTAAATTAAACTCTATTTTATATAATTTGCATTACTAACCCCCCACATCCAAATACTTATTTAATACTTAATTATTGACACATCTAATTTATTTAATAATTTACTTAATAATTACATCTAATTTATTTAAAAATTTACTTAATAATTACATCTAATTTATTTAATAATTTACTTAATAATTACATCTAATTTATTTAATAATTTACTTAATAATTACATCTAATTTATTTAATAATTTACTAAATAATTACATCTAATTTATTTAATAATTTACTTAATAATTACATCTAATTTATTTAATAATTACAAGGTAGAATCATTACCCTTCATTAATATTATCTTAAATGAAAGAAAATAGCTGCGAATTTTTTCCGTCCATAATACAACAAACATGGAACATACTTAAATTTAACTCAAGTTCCGCATTAGCATATTTTCTAAAAATACTAGATGTAACCTTTTATCACCATCATGCTTTCTTAAACAAAAGGAAAAGTTTCACAATCCCACAGTCACAGATACTGATAGGATACAAAAAATTACAAATTTTAACGATTTTTTTTTCCGAAAAATGTCAAAATCGATTATAGTATTTTACTCAACCATCTCTTCAATGAACTTCACTGCCTTTTAACAAACGTCACCCATCCTGAGAACAAAAATATCTAAGTTTCCAGACTTCCCCCAAGAAGCAATTAGAAGCAAGCGTCACGGACACGCATTACAAGCATCTTTTTTAGCATCCCGAACAAAACTCAGACGAAGCGATGCCATATTCGCTTCCGCTAGCTTCAGGGTAAATTAATCCCGAATGATCCGCACATCATCATCATCATCGGGATGCTAACGCTCCCAGTCATGAAACATCTAAACAGGTGAGATCATCTTATAGCAAGGTAGGAAAACTAGTGAACCTTTGAGATAGGGAATTATTATTTCTCCCCTCCCCTTTCTCCTCCTCCTTACGTCGCCAGGTAACATTCTTCCTCAGACCTATATCTGGGGACATTGATGACCGAGTGCCCGTATGTACAGTAGAATCCACCGTTTGCCCATAGGCTTGGTATAAATGGCATTTCTGAAACTTTGACCGCTCTTACACACTCGTTGCTAGAGAGAATAGTTCGAAGAACAAACAGTTTGTTTTACCACTTCCAGTAAAACCCGACTGCTGTTCGGACGAAAGGTTTAAGTGTACTTGGAAATAGTTCTAATTCAGGTACAGTTTTTTTAATTATTCATTTCTTAGTGTTGTTTCTGTAAATATTATTATATTTTTTAAATATTTAAGGCTGATTTTTTTATGCATTTCAATTGCTCTTATGATTTTTGTTTCTGATTTAATATTTATATTTGAAAATCAAATTATAGGAAACATTAAACCCTGCAACTATATTAAGAATTTATATAATCTCAATTCTCTTTCTCCAATCTTGTTACTTTAATTGTTCAGCTTTTATTTCTTAAAATAAGAATTTTAAAAGAAACTAATCTTTTTTTTTATTTATTTATACATACTAGCTCAAATGTATCCATTTTATGGAATTAACTTACACATTAGGGCTTATAAAATTTTCTTGAAAATATAATATTTGTCAATACAAGAATTATTTGATTTCTCTAAATTTATAATTCATAATATCAGTAGTTAATTTTATGTAATATTCTAAATTTTAAAAAATTTCATTCAGTGATAAAAGCAAAGTGAACTAGTTTTTCTCTTAGTAAAGATTTGAAAGAATAATTTTTATAAAGTTTATGACAAAACATAATTATCCATGTATATAATTTAAATGAGTTTAAATTTATTGAGTAATAATTTAAAGCTCTTGATTAAAAAGTAATGAATATGGATAAGGTAGTTTTCTCATTTCATTTTGGCAGAAATTCCAGTAAATTTATTCATGAAAGATGACTTTGAACTTTTCTACTATTTTTGGAGAACTTGAGTTTTTGCCCATTTGATCTTATTCGTTCACCCATTTAATGCAACTAAAACATCAGGTTTCATCGAATTTTATTCGAAGTATTAAAAACTGAAGTTTTCGATCTTCATAAATAAAGATTGAAACTAATACTTTTGAATTTATAAAATACATTAATCTTGTGAATTTTAAAAAAAAAATTGAATTTAGTACAAAGAATTGAAAAACCATATACTGATCTCAAATTAGTCATCCGCTTTATTGGATGCATAACAATAAATTGTTTATTATGGTTTTAAAAACTAGAGTTTCACGAGATAGATCTAAATTCTTAAGCAATATCTTCAATAAAGGTATCATTCTCAATTTATTCGAGATAAAAAATGAGGTCAAGATTTTCTTTTTTTATTGAAATCAAGAAATTCAAGGTGTTAATTTTACATTCTCAATTTTCATAAAGTAAATCTTTTGAAAAAAAAATTATTAACTAAGCAAACTAAAAACAATTTCAAAATATTTTGTTACCAATTTGTTGACAAATATAAATCGGGTGTTTCTAAATATTAGAAGGATACAAATTTAGCCATTGTGTAAGTGAGAAATAAAATAAATCTATATACACTTGTCTAAAGTAAAAAAATTCTGTAACAAATAAACATCTGAGAAGTATTAGTTTCTTTTCAAGCCATTTATTGGCCTATAAACATTTTTAAAAAAATGTTCTGCATAGCTTATTTCACTCCTTTTTTTTTTTTTTTTTTTTGTATACCAAGAAAGCGAATCTCAAATCTTAAGAAAACTTTAAATCTTTCGTTAGTCATTTTGAAAATAGAATCTTTGAGGAAGTGAAAAGAAAGAAATTCATAAAAAGTCTCAAATATCTAAACGCACCAGCTTTAAAAGGGTCTTGCTACTAAAGCTTGTAAATTTAGTATTTTTATTTATTTCGTGTTTTTTATATAGATATCTCAAGTGATGAAACAAAAATTCCTCGGAAGATAATACAATTCCCTAAAGTCACAGGAGCCAATTTACTATTTCTTCATACTTATTCTCATCAAATTATTTTTATTATTTTTTATTATGGGAAAAAGAAATGATTCTGAATATTTAGCGTCTCCTTTTTACTCAGTAAATATCTTCATCACAATTTTTTAGGTTATTTTACTTACGATTTTTTTAGATAACAATCGTTACCTTTAATTGACTGTATATTAATTTCAAGTTCTGTTTTAGAAATAATACAATTCTTTTTTGTGTTTATCCTTATATTTCTTCAATATTATTTTATCATTAAATATATGACAGAATGTGTAAAACTAATTCTTTATCAAATCAAACTTAAATTGTTTCACATAACGAATAGCTTAGCTTTATTAATGATTATTTATTTGAAATATGATTTTTATCAATAAAAACAATAGGAAAATTATCTTATCATTCAATAAATAACTGTTTGAAATTTCTATATTTGACTACAGTCAAAGAAGAAAAAAACTGAAACGGAAAACATTTTCAAGCAAAAAAGTTAAGCAATAAAGTACAGTTTCTTACTAAAAATTTTCTAAATACCACTTTTGACTGTTACAAGAGGGCAGCGTGCAGAACTTTGTGTGAACGCGAGTATATCAAAATAATTAACAATTTTTTCAGGTAATATGTTCTCCATCAGGATAATCCTTTTTAAGTTATAGAGAAATAATCTTCACTAAAAGCTTTACAAAAATTAAGCATAATTTGGAGTGTTTATATTTTTTTTTTTTATTTTTATTTTTTTTATTTTTTTTTTCATAAGCTTCTCATGCTTTTTTGTTCACGAGACTGACACAATTTATTTTCCACAGGTGAGATATAAAAATGAGACTGGCTTTTATCCCCGTGTTACTTTTTCTTTGCTTCGCTATATTATGGCTAAGCTTGCCAGTCCATTCAGCAGTAGCTGATGCCAAAGCAAGCAGCAGTGATAAAAACAGCTTAGAGGGAAGAAGATTCTTAAATCTTGGAACCTTCAGACCGTTTATGCGTGTTCTCGGAATGATGGGAATTCCACTTTTACCTCTGATATTGCTGCGTTCACTTATTTCTGGAGGTGCAGCATCCAATACTCAAGGAATTGGAGGAGGAGCAGGAATGGGAAGTATGGGAGCCCTTGGATTCTTAGGACCTTTCGGTGCTGGAGCAGGCTTGGGTGGACTTGGACCAATAGGAGGAGCTGGAGGCCTCAGACCACTTGGTGGACTCCGGCCCCTTGGTGGAGGAGGAGGACTTAGACCACTTGGAGGACTCATTGCAAATGCTGCTGCTAATGCTGCACAAAATGGAGCAGCTGCTGCTACTGGAGGAAGTGGTGCATTGTTTCTGAAGAAGAGATCAACTGAGCAACAAAATAGCAGTCGGCTTTCGACTTTCATGGGAGCCTTGGCTAAATTGGAAAAAGTTGTCGACCAATATGACCTTAGTGTTCCAGATTGTCAACGTTTGATTGTGTGCGAAGTTCACCGAAAAAGTATCAATCCTAGTTTTGGATCATTCACTGAAAAGCTTATTCAAGCATTCGGGTAATACTCTTGAATTATGATTCTATTAGATTTTTGACATAATTTTAACTATATGAACATAACATAAGAAATGTAATGTTCCATTTACTAGATATTAAATATATAACTATGTCGTCAAAATATTTATTCTTTTATGCCATAATTAGACCAAAAATTTATTTATGAACTGAAAATAGACTTTTTAATACCTCATGCTGCAATGTCGAAATTAAAGCAATGTTAGTTTAAATATGAAATAGTCTTACATTTTTATAGAAGTTTGAGTCATCAGTTTAAACCAATCATGAACTACATATTTTAATGATTTCTTCACCTCGCTTGCTAATGAGATTTAAAAATGTTTAATTAATGTCTCATTAGAGTACATGACGAACTATTGGTGACGAATATCGTAATCTTCATAATTATGAAGATTACGATATTCGTC